>JAOTRA010027389.1:7500-22229 GCA_026260255.1 Pseudolaguvia tuberculata | reverse complement strand
TGTGTGTGTGTGTGTGTGTGTGTGTGTGTGTGTGTGTGTGTGTGTGTGTGTGTGAGTGGTTGTTTGTCTATGTGTGCTCTGTGATGGACTGGCAACCTGTCCAGGGTGTACCCGTGCCTCTTGCCCTATGTGTGCTGGGATAGGCTCCTGCAAACCCTTGGAAGAACTTTGCCCTGGAATCGACCTCGGAACATTTTTGCCGTGAAGCAGGGTGCTAACTACTACACCACTGCGCCGCCCCCAGATGTTGTTAGATTCCATCATTATATCGTTTCATTTATTTTAAGTCATTGAAATTATTATTACAGAACGCCAGTCCAATGCAGCGCCGACCTTTTTTATGTGCTGTAGAAACATTAATGTTATGATGATACCTTTGAAAGCGTAGCAGTGTGTTCCTCGCCACATGAGATGGAGATTGTTTTCTTTTGCTCCAGGCTTGTCACATAGGTTGGAATATACACGTCTGTGACAACAGGTATAATAATAATAGATTATAATATAGATTATAATTAGATTATACTGTAGATAAAAATAATAGATTATTTCCTCCTTAATCTCTGTAAACATAAATATTTTCATTTATTATTAATCAATGGTAATCAGCATACTCTCTGTATGTCCCAGAGCCAACTGCCCAGCATTGTTCCTGCCCCAGCCAAACACTGCCCCGGAAAGTGACAGGGCAAAGCTGTGGTCTCCTCCGGCGCTGATCTGAGCCAGTGGGATCCCAGACAGAGACATGAGGAGCTGAGGAGACTGAGAGCTTGGCTTATCTTTCCCCAAACCCAGTTGACCGCTGGAGTTCTGACCCCACGTGAACAGCTGCCCATCTGAAAGGATGAAAATGTCTCACCATCCAATGGAACATAGAAATGAAAAAACTGCTGGTCTTTATAGCAGGAATATTATTTTACAACTTATGCTTTCTGTGCGGAGTTTGCATAATCTCCCCGCGCTTGCATGGGTTTCCTCCGGGTGCTCCGGTTTCCTCCCACAGTCCAAAAACATGCAGATTAGGTGTATTGATGATTGTAAATTGTCCATAGGAGTGAATGTGTGTGAATGGTTGTTTGTCTATGTGTTGCCCTGAGATGGACTATGTGTGTGTTGCCCTATGTGTGCTGGGATAGGCGCAGCAGACCCCTGTGACCCCGGATTCGGGAATAAGCGGGTAAGAAGATGAATGAATGAATGAATTAATGAATGAATGAATGAATGAACTTATGCTTTAAGATTTTCTAATAAATGATACCATCAATCTTCTATACCCACATTCTCTAATTTTGGGTCTTCTAGAATCTATCCTAGCTCTCTGAAGCCAGGAGGGGTACAGCATGGAGTCCATCACAGTCCATCACAGGGCCACACACACAGTCACATGGCAACATAGAAGCACTAATCAAGCTAACGCACATGTTTTGGACAATGAGATGAAACCGGAGTACCCAGAGTAAATCTATACAAGCATAAAGAGAGCATGCAGACTCCATGTATAAAGGGCCCTGCCCAATAATCAAACTTTGTGAGGCAACACTAAGTCGCCAAAGCTTTAAACATGTTTGAAACATTTACATGGTAACATTTTACACAGTAAAATTCATTCATTCATTCATTCATTCATTCATTCATTCATTCATCTTCTATCCTGCTTATTCCCTAATTAGGGCTCCCTGGGGTCTGCTGGAGCCTATCTCAGCGCACATAGGGTGGGAGGCAGGGGTACACTGCCAGAGCCATATTGTTGATGCTGAAACTATACTACTATACTATACTACTATTGTACAACCTTGAAGCAAATCATAAAAAATAAAATGACACATTATTTACTCATATTCTTTTATTTTCTCTAGTCTGAAAAGCTTTTACCCTTTTTTAAAGTGAAAAGTGAATAACAGTGTGTTTTTAGTTTTCATCTTCTCTTCTGCTAAGGTAAGATTGTAATTTTGTGTACTGCTTCCTTAAATCTAGTCTGAGCTGTATTGGATCGACTGTTTGTTGACTTGTTAATTAGTAGGTAATCAGCCTAGTTTCAGCCTAGTTCTGCTCTAGGTATTAATTGTGGGCGGGGCTTGTGCATATATATTGATGGCAGTTGGTTTAAGTTTCACTTCTATGTTCTGTGTTCTGTATAAACCAATTAATAGCAACATTGCTAGAATGCTATGCATACCTATCCATAACCTCTCCCAGACCCAAGTATGGTCACCCAAGACATGGAGGCCCTAACCCTAACCCTAATCCTAACTCTAATCCTAACCACCAGTAATCTCATCTACCCTCCTCTGTTGTGTCACTTTCAAACAGAAGTGGTAGGTGGACTCTGGAACTGGCAGTCTGGTGTAAAGAAAGCAGACTTTATCGCAGCTCTACCAACTCTTCCCTCCCTGGACTTGGCACTCACAGAAACATGGATATTCTCTACCAGAGAAACTGGTAGAGAAGGTGGCACTTGTCTCCTATTGCTTCGGAAATGGTGTTTCCCACCTCTCCCCATGTCTCATTTAACTGTTTTATGCAGTTTCAACCTTCTCGCCAATCAACATCCTGATCATAGTCATCTACCGTACTCCAGGTCCACTAGGAAACTTTTTAGATGAGATGGATACACTTCTCAGTGTGTTCCCAACTGATGGCATCCAGTTGATGGTCCTAGGTGATTTCAACCTTCCAACAGACAAGCTTTACTCCTGCCGCATCCTTCCTCTGATGGACTCCTTCTCATTGACCTTCAACAGCTCTCCTCCCACACACAAGGGAGGGAATATCCTGGACCTCATCTTCACTCATTCCACCGTACTCAAGGACCTGTCTTCTATTCCGCTTCACACCTTTGATCATCATTTGTTATCGTTTAAACTCTCTCTCTCTCTCCCAACTCTTACTAAAAATAATGACCAGAAACTTGCATTCTGTTTCCCTACCTTCTGTAGCTTCCCACACCCTTTCCTCTCTTAGACCTACCCAAGTTCTCTCACACCACATCACTGCTGCGCACCCTCCACTGGCTTCCAGTTGCTGCACGCATCATGTTCAAAACACTGATACTCGCCTACAAAGCCAAGAACATCACTCCACGCATAGCACCTCGCTTCCTCAGATCCACCAGCACTGTACGACTTGTTCCACCCCCTACGTCTCAAGGCCGATCTGCCTCAAGACTCTCCTCTGTTTAAGCACCGAGATGATGGAATGAACCTCCCATCAATTTCAGAAAAGCAGAGTCACTGGCTGTCTTTAAGAGACCTGTTCTCTAAATACCTTTAAACGATTGCCCTTCACACAAACACACTTTTGTTACACTGTTTGTGATTGTTCTGTAACAGTTGTGAAATGTTCTAGGTTATAACTTTAAGCACTGTTTGTACGTCGCTCTGGACAAGAGCGTCTGCTCTGTTCCGTAACTGTAACTGTATAACTGTTAAAAGATAAGATAAATGTACCCAAGTATCTAATTTGCACTCTGTACTACTGGGTTGTTTAACTCTACCCTCAAATACCAGCAGCTCATTAACAAGAAAATGAAATGTCATTATCTGAACCTCAGCGTGCCATTCTTAATCTCTTGCTACAAATATATAGAAACGAAATAATATTTTCCCTATTTTATCTTCAATTCAAAATGGATTCAAAACTATTCAATTATTGAATAATGTGAATAAAATAAATACCGTTTGTCAGTGCCAGGAAGTGCTGATCGCCACATGTAACCTGAATGACAGTTTTACTGCAGAGCTCTGTGATGGGCCTGTGAACAGAAAACAATATTGTAGTTCATTCATTCATTCGTCTTCTTTCCGGCTTATTCCCTAATTTGGGGTCAAATAGGGTAAGAGGCAGGGGTACACCCTGGACAGTTCGCCAGTCCATCGCAGGGCACACATAGACAAACAACCATTCACACACACCCCCATTCACTCCTATGGGAAACTTTGAGGCACCAATCAATCTAATGTACATGTTTTTGGATAATGGGAGGAAACTGGAGTACCCTGAAGAAACCCACAGAAGTGCAGTAAGAAAATGTAAACTTCACACAGAAAGATCCCTGACCAGGGAATCGAAAACAGGACATTCTTGTTGTGAGGTAACCGTGCTAACCGCTATGCCACCGCGCTGCCCTATATAATAGTTAAATAGTTAAACTTTTAGTAATTATAATAAAATAATAAACATGCCTGCAGACATTAGATTTCTCCAAAGAAAGTATTCTGCCTCCATGTGCCAGAAGGACAGCATCAGTTTCACTACAGCTGATCAGTCTGATTTTGTCTTTCTTATGGTCCAATGTTTCTAAAAATAATAATAATAATAATCATAATAATAATAATAATCATCATCATCATCATCATCATCATCATCATCATCATGGGGTAAACAGTAAACAGCAGTGTTTGTATTCTGCTATGTTTCTAAGGAAATATTAAATTAAACAGCAGGTATTTTCCTCTTTTCCTTACTCTTTCTCCCATTCCTCTTTTCCTTTCTTTTCTCTTTCAACCCCCCCCCCTCCCCCTCATGCCTCTATTGTTTACTGTCTCTATTTGTCTATTCTCTCTCATTTGTTATAATTTTGTATAATTTCAATTTATGTCCCTTGTTATTTTGTCCCTGTCCTTTACTCGGTTTCCTTTTCTTTATCTCTCTCTCTCTCTCTCTCTCTCTCTCTCTCTCTCTCTCTCTCTCTCTCTCTCACCTTTACCTAATAACCTATTATTATAATAACCAAAATAACCAAATTAGTGATTACTAAAAAAAACACACATTAAAACAGAAGAGAGAAACACAAAGAAAGCGAGAACATAGGTAATATTAAAATTTTAATTAATTAATAAAAACGAGAAGTTAGGTTAAATTAAGATTTTATTTGTTAATGATTGTATTATTATGAAATAAAAAGAACCATAATAGATGAACACTTGAATTAAGTTAATATTCCGTGTACATTCCCAAACATATTGTTAAAATGGCTAAATTACAGATTTTTTAATTATAAGTAGCCAGACAACACTGGGAATGTATCATGTCCTATTACAGTTACAGCATTTGGCAAACGCTCTTATCCAGAATTACTTATATATTATTACTTTATTTTTTTCTGTACAACTGAGAAATTTTAGGTTAAGGGCCTTGCTCAAGGGCCCAGAGTGGTTGCTTAGTGGAGGTGGGAATCGAACCCCAGTCTTTCTGGTATCAGTCCAACATCTTGACCACTCAACCACCACTTCCCATTTATATATATTTTAAAGAACATTTAAATTTAAGACTTTCCATATCTACCCATTAACTATCAAGAAAACAAATCAAAACATAGAAAGCCAAAAGTTTCTGTAGGAAATGAAGATTAAAAATACATACTTAGTTTTCCCATTGTTCCATTTTTACTGTTGTTTAATCTCATGACAAATCCGTTTCCATCCCCGCAGATAAATCCTAAGAGTCTCTTCCCCGGACTCACATCCCTGATCCTGGATTTAATAGACAGCTCATCGTTGGTACTCTTTAAGGTGTCAGTCTTTAAACCAAATCCGCTGGAGGTCACAGCTTCTCCCCAGTAAAACAACATGCTGAAGCTGCTGCTGCTGCTGCCGTCCAGCTGTGTAAATTCAGCTGTGTACGTCCAGCTGTGTAAGTGTGACTGCAGGGTGGGAGAATCAGCACTTAAATGCTTTCCTGCCCCACCGGTTTTTCTCCGTCACTGGCAGTAAGAAAGGAAAGCGAAACTTATACTGCGCCGATTCATTGAAAACCCAAAGCGATTACTGTATAGCACTGACGCATCAAAACAACAAGGTCATGGGTTCGATTCCCGGGTCGGGGATCTTTCTGTGCGAAGTTTGCATGATGACCCTTGTGTGGTTTCCTCCGGGTACTCCGGTTTCTTCCCACAGTACAAAACATGCACATTAGGTTAATTTGTGAATCTAATGTTGTGTGTGTGTGTGTGTGTGTGTGTGTGTGTGTGTGTGTGTGTGTGTGTGTGTGTGTGAATACAAGCAGGAATGAAGCATAAATACACAATTTAGATTCAGTTTGGAAAATTCTGGATAGTTTAAATATCATTCATGGGACCTTACAAAGAAAAAACTAGCAAAAACTTTTTTTTTTCAATTTATTTTAGAGACAAGAAACACTTACACAAGCAGGCAGGCAGACAGACAGATCAATAGATACTGTAGATAAGAGGGACCGTCATGACAGATAGCTACTGTATATAGATAGGTAGACAGACTGATAGACATGGTATGTAGATGGGTAGACAGACTGATAGATACTGTATATAGATGGATAGATAGACAGATAGATATGGTATATAGATGGATAGATAGACAGATAGATATGGTATATAGATGGGTAGACAGACAGATAGATACTGTATATAGATTGGTAGACAGACAGATAGATAAGGTATATAGATGGGTAGACAGACAGATAGATATGGTATATAGGCAGACAAAATAGACTGTTCGACTGTTCACTAAAGGTCTGTGGGTAAAATGTAATAATAACATACAAGGTAAGTTCAGGTTTTACAATGTTGTCAGTTTTTCTATCAGCATGTAAAGAAATTAAAAGTAAACAAAGTAAAGTCTATAATTATAATTTTAAACATTTCTATTATAAAGTGATTAGTTTTGCAGGCACAGTGTGATTTACTGCACTGAAGATATTTTTATTCTGTATTATTTTGTATCCTATATGTTTTATTCAATTGCCTAATGAACAGAATACATTTTAAGTTTAAGTTTAAAACACGCTAAGTGAATAGTTCTGTTTTCTTTATAACTCTAACATTATTCAGGAATAGTTGTGTCCTCTATCCAGAATCCTCGGTTGTGGCTTAATGCTTCAATAAGCTTATCCTCCAGACGTTTCTTGTCATCATATGGAGGAAGCATGAAATAATAATGGCAGGTTAGAGACTCCGGCAGGTGATGCTGGGTGAAGTTAAAGCGGTCCAACATTGTCATCTTAATCTGCGCCATTCCAATGATGGGAACACGATTGTAGCCTGTCAGAAACACTAAAAGCGGGACAAAGCAAAGGGAGAGATTGTTTAAGGTTATTACACTTCCTACTAGGCTACCACTTCCCACTAGGCTAGCAAGTGACATGTCAGATGTCAATGTCAGAATGGACCTAATACAATACTAAATGTTTTCTTGTCTTTATTGAGCTACAAAGGTATTAGTGAGATCAGACACTAATGTTTGGTAAGGAGGTCTGGAGTCTGGTGTTCCAATGCAACCCAAAGGTGTTCAGTGGTGTTAACATCAAGGCTTAATGAGTGTAATTGAGTGCTAGACAATCATAACACATGACACAATCACGCTCACTGTGTTTTGTGCTCAGGATCATTGTCATGCTGGAAATGTGTTGGAGTCTCTTAGTTCCAGTGAAGGAATAATGTAATACTACAACCCACAACAAACAGTCTAGATCCACTGGGGACTTTCATATTAGTAGCAACTTCATGAATCTGATGGTCAGGTGACCACAAACCAATGTAGTGTATTTCATCAATAATCTTTTGATAGAAAACGATTTATAATTTTTTAGAAATGTACAGTATGAAAGAAAGAAATATTTGGATTATGATCCCAATTGAAAGGTTAAGACTTCTATAAATGTACTCACAGAGAAAGGCTTTCTTTTGTTCATCGCTCAGCTCCTCAAATACCTCCCAGAAAGCAATAACAGTGGAGTGGGTCTCATGGTACTGCCCAGCATATACTGTATTCTAAATATAACATTACAACAGCTCAGGGGTTGTTGTGGCTTTTTTTGCCATATAATCATAATAGGATCCTTTTGTTAGTCCCACTATTGTGTTACCTGTCTGAGAGTGTTCCAATCGTATTCCTCTGTTCCTACCATCACTCCTCTGAGCTCCTCTGGCTCAAAAAAGTTTATAACTTCCTCATCACAAGCTTTGTAGAATCCCCTCCTGAACTCATTGAACACCGGCTCCACTGATTGGTTGAATGCATAATCTACATACGCCTTTACAAACGCATTCCTGTTAAATATGTTTATATAAATAATTGATCTTTTTTCCATAATAATAAAAACACATCTACTTATTTGCAATTTACTTATTTGCACTTGTCACAAGTTTTCCATTTTCGCTGGAATCCAGCTCCACATCTACACCATCCCAGTGTATCTGTATTAATACACATGTTCTTATTCATCAGTTATAACCGATGCATAACACACAGTAAGACATTTTAGGCAAAGAGACTGAGTCACATACAGTGAAAGTGATGTTCATGTTCTCAGCATCATCGTCAGTGTAGTCCTGTGAGAGGTACCGCAAACTTCTGAGAAACGCGGTAAAAGAGGTTAAACGTTTCAGCACACACATCTGGTTTACGCAACAATAAATACAATAAATATTTCTTACTTGCCAACTTGTGGATTGAACTCAATCATATCATCCAAATTGGGTTTTACACCGAGCAGCTTTTTAAACAAGGCCAAAGGAAAAGGCAGATAAATGATGTTTGTATTTTGGAGCGCCAGACCACAAAGGATTCCAAACAGGAAGTATCGTTTTAAGTCATGTGTTGGCTAAATATAAGAATCAAAGCATTTCATTCACTTTTAATGGATGATACAGAATCAATCATTCATTGCTTTGATTTCTGAAAAACAAAATGTTTTGTACCTTTGCAGGAAACCAGATCATTGTTTTGTTGTCATCGTACATGAACATCTTTGATTCTGCAGCTAAAAGTTCTTGAAAAGCATGAAGGAAAAAATCCCTTTTGTTCACTTCAGTTACTTTGGCATCTTCTACAAACTGCACCTGGAGGTTATAGAAATGAATAGAGCAGACCATAAAGAATTTAATGTAAAATAATAAAAGTATATATGTAACTTTATTTCCTAATTTGGGGTCACATGGGTCTGCTGGAGACTATCCCAGCTTTCTGAAATGGCAAAACGCAAGAGGGACAGGTTGCCAGTCCATCACAGGGCCACACATATAGGCACATATAGGGCCACACGCCTATAGGCAATTTTAAATCACCAATTAGTCTAATGTACCCGTTTTTGGATTGGTATGAGAGCACAAATCAGGAGTACAACCTGGTTTTCTTTTTACCTGTAATGTTTTTGTGAAGGTGTCTTGGTCAGCATTGTCAAGTTGTCTGAACATGTCTTCAAGCAAGGCGGTGCGTCTTAGTTTCAGCTTGAGAATAGGTGTCGAAACCTCTCTTTCAGTCTCCTCCTCAAACCATCTCCTAGCTATCCCATTGTTATAGAACATGCAATGAGCCATCTGTAATTAAGTCAGGATAACAGGGAAATATTTCAAATATTCAAATTTTTCCTGCTTTATATCATTTGCCAAACAAAACAATTTTTATTATAAACACCCCAATTACCTGTGTTACGGATGCAGCGTATTTTATGATAATGAGTTTGCTCTCCAGATCCAGAAGAAATGGGTAACGACAGAAGATAGCGGGTGTAAGTTCATCTTCCTCTCAGGAAATAAAAAAATAAGACTTATTAAGAATGATGGCAACAGCATTTTAAGTTTTATTTATTATCTGTATGTTTAGTAGTTTATCAACAAACAAACTAAAAACAACACGCCAGTTTTACCAGAACCTGGTGCCATTTAATCTGCTTCCACAGCGTAATGTCGGTTTCGAGTAAAAGACCTGAAGTGCGTAACTCCTCTATGTAGAACTCGGTGAGAGGAACCCTCCGAGAGTTGTCAGCTTTTTTGTTTCCCTTTATATTTATAGAAAATTAAATTAGATTTTAATATAGAATTGTAAAATTATTTGTCAGCAATTTTAAAATGTACAGTATATAAAGGTAAATGATATAGATACTGTAGATTATTTCAGATTTACTCTTTACCTTTTTATATTTATATAATTCATTATTACAATCAAATTTTCATTATTAAGCAGAGCAAATATTTCTAAATATTTCTACATTAAAATTATTTAGATATATTTGCTCTGCATAATAATAAATTGTATTGCATCAATTCAGTTCAATTGAGTTCAGTTCAGTTCGATTTAGTTCATTTCATTCATTCATCTCCAAGTCGGGGTCATGGGCTGGAGCCTATACCAGCGCACACAGGTTGGAAGGGAAGGGAACACCAGTCCACGTTCACTCCTATGGGCAATTTTGACTCACCAAACAACCTAATGTACATGTTTTTGGATGTTGGGAGGAGACTGGATTACCCAGATGAAAATTTACACAAGCGCAGGGAGAACAGGGACTTTCTTGTTGTGAGGCGACGGTGTTAACCACTACATCACCGCGCCGCCCCAGTTAATTTCAGTTCAGTTCAATTGTATTTGTATGGCACTTTTAACAGTGTCTCTAATGAGCAAGCTGGCCTACTTAAAGTGAGAGAGAAAGGGATAGGATCGGGAAAGGTCCATGAACCAGTACCAAACTCTTGAACCGCACCAGATACTGTATGTTGACACGATATCCAAAAGGCTACCGCGGTGACTGGTGAAGCTTTTGTACAAACCCATTAAGCTTGTTCTCGAACATCATATAGCTATAGTTTCTGTTTGCTGATCAAAGTTTGTTAAATCCTAAATAACATCCGATGATACAGTCTAACTTGCAAATGTATTTTCCTGACTATAATCAGCTAAATTAGCCAAGAACTAATAACTGGACAGAAAGAAGACACAAACCACAATAATATCACATGACAATGTAAAGTAACATCAGCCAGAGGAAGCATTCATAACAAAAGGATAATGTTCCATATACCTGACCTGATGTTTTTCTATTATATCTATTTGCATTTATAATACTAACACTGACCTTGTAAAGGAACTTGAGGACCTCCAGCAGAGCTTTCACACCAGGGGTAAATTTAAAACACACGTTGGCCTTCAGGAGAAAGGCAAGTGCTTCTCTCCACATGCGAATGTGTTTGGTCATAATGTCGGCATCCATGGAGGCCCAATAGTTCTCTATAAGACACAGAGCACAATAACCTGTACATTTCGTTAAGTAAAATAGGTGAAAGCCGTAAAAGACATTTTACTCTATACACAAAGCAGTCTTTCCTTCAAACAGGAAATGGTGTTTTACCGGTTTAAGGAAAAGACAAGTTATCACCCAAGTCTGGGTTACAGCATATTATTTTTAAGCCATTACATACAAATAGAATTACATTTCTAAAATATAGTTTTTAATGTCAAATGTGATTCCAAAAGCCATGTTAAGTTACTAGAAACCCAGAAAAAGTGATTTAGTGCAGTAATATAGTAACATCCCAATGACAAAACATAGGCAAAAGAAAGAAATGGCAACTGGTTACAATGGAAAATGTAATGCACAGTGACAAGAGAATTTATAGGAAAATATAAAAGACAAAACTTACAATTGTAATTGATGCTTATTTATATGTATGTAATAGAATTGTACATCGAAATAATGTGTGCATGTTAAGAAAATCTTACTCAAAGTCTTCATGGCATCGTCTTTGAGATCTGTGATGGCTACAGCTAAGGGAAGCACCAGTCTTATCACGTTTTGCTGTTCGTGAAGAATGGGGCATGTGGGCAGAAGCAGGAAGATTTCAGGGCATCTCATCACTTTAGCAGCAAGTAAAATGATGTCTACCAAATGTGTGATGTCCACCTGTCATAAAGGAACAGTAGGTTGCAGATGCAGAGACACTATGATGGTAGAAAATTAATCATTGTCATGTGGAGATATCTTAACTTATAATAGCTCAACTACTTTTTATCATGTTTTAGTAAAATCACTACTAACAAACAAGGACACGGACAAAGGTTGTAGGGTGTAGGCTGGTAGGCTGTTTTCTACAATTCTATATTGCCAAAAGTTTGTGGTCACCTGAGCATCACAAACATATACGTAGTATTAAACATCTTCAAGATGTATTCCTATTTTGCTATTGGATGAAGCTCCAGTTTTCTAGTAAAACCTTCCAGTCCAATGTTGGGCTTGAATGTGAGAATCTCTCCATTCAGCTCCAACAGTATTAGTGAGATCAGACACTAATGCCTGTTAAGGAGGTCTGAGTTGAAGTCGCTATTCCAATTCATCCCAAAGAATTTTAGTGGTGGTAAGATCAGGACTTTTTCATACCATGTGATAACTCAGGGTTTTGTGCTCAGAGTCATTGTCATGCTGAAACAGTGTTGGAGTCTCTCATTTCCACTGAAGGAATAACGTAATGCTACAATCTACAAAAACATTCTAGACCAACTGTGGGCTTCCATATTTGTAGCAACAGTTTGGAGAGAAACCATATTTGGATCTGATGGTCATGTGACCACAATCTTTTGCCATTATAGTGTATTTGATAGTGACAGGACACTCCTGCTTTATCTGGCAGATATGCTTTGAATAATATTACAGACTCAACTGTTTTTTTGATCCAAGGAATCATCAGGAGCTTGTCAAATGTCCTGCTAGCAGCATTTAAATCAATTGGAAGAGTTCCTGAAGTAGCCCTAATATTTACAAAAGATCAAAGACAAGAGGTACATTGTTATGTACATTTTTATAGAATGATTATAAATTGATTATAAATTATTATAAGTTGATATTATATTGCAAATATTTACATTAGTATGTTTTTTACCACATGCGTCTCACAAAATACATAGCAGATTTACCTGTCCTTAATGAAAGCAGCCACTACATTTGAACTTGTGGCAAAAGTCCAGGAAATCTCCCTGTTATAAAAAAAAGATATATAAAAATATGAAAAGATGTCATTGCGTAATTTATACAGATTCCAACAATCAATTAGCATTTTGCAATTATAATAGCTAGTTACTCTGTCCTCACTTTTTGGCTTCCCGGATGCTTTCATCACACTCCAACATTGTAGCCCATTTCTGCACTTGGGTCTCTTCAAGTTTTCCAAATGGCTCACCAAGAATATTGATCTGATAAAAAAAAACCATATAAAGAATATAATGAAGGAATATAAAGATTAATTCGAAAACAATCATTGCGATTTAGACTATTATCTTTTTTATCTAAGATAGGAAACCCATTGTAACAAATTAATTTGCCGGCACCATCATGTGGTAGGTTAAGGCATCAGCACCATCGTCCTTTATGCAACCTCAAAGATCTTCCAATATATTTCATCAGAAACAAAAAGGTCGCGGATTCGATTTCCGGGCAAGAGGTCTTTCTGTGCGGGTTTTACATGTTTTCCCCGCAGTTGTGTGGGTTTTCTCCGGGTACCCAGGTTTCCTCCCACAGTCCAATACAAGATTCTAAAAATTGATTCTAAATTGCCCATAGGAGTGTGTGTGCGTGTGCGTGTGCGTGTGCGTGTGGTTGTTCATCTATGTGTAGCCCTGCTATGACCCTTTGAATTAGAGAATAAGCAGGTTAGAAGATGAATAAATGAATGAATGAATATTGTATGTCTACATTTACTTGTTAGCCCACATACTTTTTGCAGTATTTATCTTTAATTTTATTAACTCACATAAGTGACAGTGATATATGACTATTTACCTTAAAAGTGGGAAAGAAAAGAAAACTGGATCCGTAGCCAGATGATATCTTCATTTCTGTTTTAAAAATAAATTTTATTTAGCATAAGTGAAATATTATTCATCCACTTACATGTTTGGCATTTAGCTATTTTGATTGGTCATTTTCACCATTATATAGAATCCAACAAAAAGATTCGTGATAACCAGAGATAACTGCAAATTGGAAGGTCAGGGTTTAATTACCAGCACCGTCAAGTTACCACTGCTGGGTCTCTGAGCAAAGACCTCATCCCCCAGTTGTTCAGATGTATAAAGTAGATCAATGTAAGTTGCTGTGGATAAGAGTTTCTGCCAAATGTAGATGTAAATGTGTTTCCAGTTCTGTGGAAGTAAGATTGAGTCTATCCACCAACCCGAGACACCATTAAACTTTTCTTTTGATCTTCTTTTTGGGTTTTCTTGTTGTTGTTTTTTATCTTTTCTCTTATATTAATCATACTCACATGATTTGCTGGTTTGTTAAGCAATAGTCTTGATCCTAGTGGGAATTTCAGTGTTACAGTTCATTACCTGTGATGGCCTGGTGACCTGTTTAGGGTGTACCCCTGGCTCTCGCCCTATGTACACTAGGATAGGCTCCAGCAAACACCGGTGATCCCGAATTAGGGAATAAGCGAGTAAGAAGACAAATGGACATTGCTTCATGCATTCATTTTTTTTACTCTGTAACTTTATTTCCTGATAAATTTCTGTCTTAGCTCTGTAGCATAGCATCATGTGTATGTTAGATGATTATTTTTATTCAAAGACACTACATGTGGTTTGTGTACCTTTTTGTATTTCCGTTCCCGAGTTGTTCCAGCCTCCTTCCAGTCTTATCGGCTGTAGGCTGTTCTCAGTACCACCACTGACCCGAGCTTGGACACCACGACCGAACGTGAAGACGACACCGGATGGCATCAGAACCAAAGTATGGTGACTATTGTGTTGTTGATTAACAGTAAAAAAAAAAAACAAAAAAAAAAACAGAATGTAAAATATATTAACAGTGAATGGACCAGTCACATCAATCAGTTACAGCCAGTGAAACAAAAGTAAATGCACCCATAATGTAGCACAAACTGTCAAGTATGATTATTGCAACCACTTAAATCAATTTAAATAAAGTCAATATTTTATAACATTCTAAAAACCACTTTATATTTATTTTATTTAATTTTTTAATAATCA
>JAOTRA010027389.1:0-2500 GCA_026260255.1 Pseudolaguvia tuberculata | reverse complement strand
TATGTGAGCAGGGATAGGCACCAGCAGACTCCCATGACCCCGATTAACGGAATAAGCGGGAGAGAAAATTAATGACAATGAATGAATGAATGAATGAATGAATGAATGAATGAATGAATGAATATATAGCATCTGCAATTATTTTACCTACAACTCATACGTAATTTTCTCTTCCCTCTATCATACAGATAGATTATTTTAATAGATGAACATATAAAAATAATAATAATCAGCAGCAGCAGCAGCAGCAGCATCATCATCATCATCATCATCATCATCATCGTCATAAACCTACATATTAAAATACTACTATCAAACAAATGGGCGAAGGCTTGCCTAATTTAACCAATTCCATTGGCTACGTAATATTTTTTACAGCGTAATGATTGGTTACTGTTCTATCGACCCGCCTTTGTGGGTGTGTCTACTTTTCAGCTCATCCAGCAGCGGGAGCTCTGAGCGCCATTTGGGTTCGTACTTATCAACAAATATCGCAGTGATTACGGATCTCTGGATTCGTTGGTAAGTTTAATTATTATATTGTTTTATTCAGGATTTATAAAAAGGGATTAATTTTAGGAAAAGCGCCTGCGAGTGTGTGTAGCGTTAAAACTCTTATGTTTTGCTATTTTTTCGTGTTTGGTGGTTAATCGCGGCTTATAAAAGCTCATCCATTAGACGCTTTTCTCAGGTTTATTGTAGTTTTTTAACCGATAGATCTTTTTTCTTTTTTGTATATAAATGATGGTATATTAAATTATATGATATTAATAGTGACTGTTAGTTTACCTACACCGATAGCGTTGATAAATTCCATTTTAAAATGAGCTTGCTAATAGATTAGCACTAGCCGAAGTGTTGCGTCATTCGTGGGAAGCCAGGTTAATATTGTGTTAATAAATTTTTTAAATTACATTCGTAATGTATTTTAGACTTTAGAAGGTTTTCGGATAGAGTATGACTTTGCAGTAAATGATAATGGCGCTTTGCATTGAGATGAATAAAGGGTTTGTGTATAAATTAGTGTAAGGAGGAAGGAGGGGCAGCTCCTGGCCTCCTATAGAGAGAAGGGGCGGTGTACACTCCTGTTTAACACACACACACGCGCGCGCGTCTATGTGTTGCCAAATCACGTCATGCACTTAAAACACTGACCAAATGTCGTCATTTGTATGTGATCTTAATACTAAAAGCAAAAGTATTGGGACACCCGGACATCCCATCCTTATGTAACATCTGTCCCTAATGTAGTCTCGCTCTTTATTTAATATTTTATATTTACAGTATTGAATGCAGACGTTCCTATCCAAAGCAACTTCATCTCTTGTACAACTGAGCAATTCAGGGCAAAGTGTCTTGCAGCCGTGGTAGCTTGGTGGTAGCAGGACCCAAATAAGTGATGGATAAATGGGGATTACGTTGCAGACGGAAATGTTGGGGGGTTTTTTTGTCTACAGTAAGTTTGCAAGTAAGCCCTGCGAAGGACTGGTAGCTTGCCCAGTGTGTACCTCTGCTTCTCGTCCTATGTGGCTCCAGCAGACTCCCATCATCTAGAATTAGGGAGTAAGTAGATTAGAAAATGAATGAATAGAAACAATAATAAGAACCTTCACATAATAGCAAGTCTCGCCTCATAGCAAGAAGGTCTTGGGTTCGATTCCCAGGCAGGTGCCTTTCTGTGTGGAGTTTGCATGTTCTTGTGCGGGTTTACTGTGCTCGTGTGGAATTGAACTGGGAACTCTGGTTTACTCCCACAGTTCATAAACACGTACGTTAGGTTAACGAGATAGTAAATAAAAAAATATAGCCTGGGTGATGGCATAGGGTTAATCAATACTGAATCAATATGAATTTGATAAGATTTACTCATTCAGTCAGAATAATCAAAGCTCTGAGTCCAGTCTGTGTTTCAGTTCTTCCCCGAGATATACTACGACACCATGATATTCTAGACAGTCTTGTATTGTACAACAACTACAGCTGGTTCCTGATCAGTATTTATGGTTATAAT
The DNA here is from genome assembly GCA_026260255.1 of Pseudolaguvia tuberculata. Taxonomy (NCBI): domain Eukaryota; kingdom Metazoa; phylum Chordata; class Actinopteri; order Siluriformes; family Sisoridae; genus Pseudolaguvia; species Pseudolaguvia tuberculata. The sequence continues at coordinate 489 of JAOTRA010027389.1, read as the reverse complement.
CCGAAATTAATACATCCACTAAGACGTCTCGTCCATGACATTGTCCTTCCATGACTTATGGTGTCATTATTACAGCAACAGCTTTTTCCTTGTCTAGCCCTTTAATAAGGCAACAGTATGTCCAGGGACATTTGAAATACATTCATTCATTCATCTATCTTCTAACCCGCTTATTCTGTTGGTCTATCGGAGCCTATCCCAGCACACATGGAGCGAGCGGCAAGGGTACACCCTGGACAGGTTGCCAGTCCTTCACACGGCCACACATAGACAAACAACCACACACACACACACACACACTCACTCTCCTATGGGCAATTTATAATCACAAGTCAATCTAATATACATGTTTTTGGTCTTCTGCGCCTATCCCAGCTCACATAGGGTGAGAGGCGGTGGTACACCCTGGACAGGTCGCAAGTCCATCTCAGGGCAACACATAGACAAACAACCATTCACACACACATTCACTCCTATGGACAATTTACA
>JAOTRA010027186.1:0-22236 GCA_026260255.1 Pseudolaguvia tuberculata | reverse complement strand
ATATAGTATTTAGAAACAAAGGACAAAATCTGAATATTTGGAAACTTGCAAAAACTATGCAAAGGAACTAGCATTAAAAGCTAAAGCATTAGCACTGTATTACAATCTGACAAAGATGAAGCAAACAATCTTGGAAATTAGCCTTTGCATGGAGTATGGAGTTATGATGATACAACAGAAAGATTTTAAAACATTATATAACGTTTTAAAACGTCCATGGCTGTTCACAGAGCTCTGTGTCCAAGCACATTAATAGAGAGGCAAAGGGAAGGAAAAGATGTGGTAGAAAAAGTGTACAAGCAATAGGGATAACCACACCCTGGATAGAATTGTGAAGAGTGGACTGCTACTGGAGTCAGTTGCTATAACAAATGTCCCGCTGATCACCACACAAGGGCGCCCTCGACCAAATTCTAACAAACTGTTTCCTGTTTTGGGTTGAAGCCGCCATATTTAATGAAGCCGCTTTGTGACGTAATGTTTGTTTCTGACAGCATTACTAAGTGTTTTCTGTATAAGTTAATACTCTGATTCTGTACCTGCTTCTGTGTTATGGCCTTGCTGCCTGTTTTTTCAACATCGATTTCTGGTTTGCCATTTGGATTTGTATATTTGTATTATCTGCTGATTTGTTAGTTGACTTGTGTCTGCTTCACAACTACTCTCCATGCTGTGTGTGGATTCATTCATTCATTCATCTTCTTACCCGCTTATTCCCTAATTCGGGCTCAAAGGGGGTTTTGCTGGTGCACCCTGGATGAGTCGCCAGTTCATCTCCGGGCAAAACATGGACAAAAAAAACATTCACACAAACATTCACTCCTATGGACAATTTAGAATCCCCAATCGACCTAATCTGCAATCGTTTGGAGGAAACCAGAGTACCCGGAGGAAACCTACGCAAGTGCGGGGAGAACATGCAAATTTCGCACAGAAAGATCCCCGGCCAGGGAATCAAACCCAGGACATTCTTGTTGTGAGCCGACCATGCTATCCATTACGCCAGAGCGCCGCCCACATCCTCTCTATATCCAATATACACTATATTGTTTCAGTTTATTCTAAAGGTGTTCAGTGGTGGTAAGATCAGGACTTTTGAGGGGTTTTTTTTACTGTCATAACAACAGTGTCAGCGTCATTATTTAAGTCTCTTAGTTCCAGTGAATAAATAATGTAATATACAGACACAATATACAAATACATTTTAGACGAAAGTGTACTTCTATATTTGCATAGTTTGGAGAGGAATGGAACCATAAGGAACTTTTGGAAATATAATGTACACAGAGGCTGATGGGAGAATGCTTTCCAATTTCAGTTAATCCCAAAAGGTGTTTGGTTGATGTCACCAAGTCTTTATGGAGCTCAGGGGCTTTGTGCATAGGGGCATTGGCAGTGTTTGAGTCTCTTAGGTTCAGTGAGAGAATAATTTAATGCTACAAAAACATTGTAGAAAACATTGATAGAAAGAAAAATGTCAAATGATGTGCTAAATATTCTCTAAGAATTATGTTGAAATGTTATTGTTTTAGCTTTGGTGTAGATGTTCACCTGTTTCAGGCAGTGTCATTACTTAAATGAATGATGACTAATCTTTTTCTTCTCTCAGAGATATTCTGTGCGAGGTAAATTGCTGCACCATATGTTAATTTATAGCTGTAATTTCAAACATGGTGGCGCTGTGGCGTAGTGGATAGCACAGTCATCTCACAACAAGAAGGTCTCGGGTTCAATTCCTGGGCCGGGGATCTTTCTGTGCGGAGTTTGCATGTTCTCCCCACGTTTATGTGGGTTTGTCCATAGGAGTGAATGTGTGTGTGAGTGGTTGTTTGTCTATGTGTTGCCCTGAGATGCCAGTCCTGTCCAGGGTGTACCCCTGCCAGGGTGTACCCCTATGTGCAGACCCCCGTGACCCTGAATTAGGGAATAAGCGGGTAATAATATGAATGAATGAATGAATCTCATACATGTTATCAAACTTATAAATTCCCTTAATCCCCCCATAATCGTCCGTGGCAAAAAGCAACATATATACATTACACAACTACTGAATTTGTTTGATATCTAAAAGCTTGTTTATCCAACAGAAAAATCCATGTGTCCACCGTAGAGCATAATGGCATATTATTATTTTAGATGATAATCTAAAATAAATAACACACCTTTGACCCGCTTTCCATTTCATCTTTTTCCACCAATGTGTGTCTGCACATCTCTCTATTTTACCTTGTCTTTATGTATCATATTTGGATCTTTTTTCCTCTGTTATACTTAAGAGAAATCTAGACAAACCACTGATTTAGTGTTTGATTGATTAGTTAATTAAAATCCATAGTATTCACAGAGTGAATAGATAGTGAATTCAAACAACCATTACAATGACATTTTCTCTTTGGCCGTCAACCCTTCCCAGTAATTTCACTGTCTTCTTCATTTTACTGTATGATAATATTTAAGGAAAGGAAAGGGGAAGGGGATGAAATTTTTGTCACATGCATGATTATACACAGTACACCATATAGTGAAATGTTTTCTTCGCAGATCCCATCTTAGTAAGTTGGGGGTCAGAGCACAGGTCAGCTATTGTGCAGCGCCCCTGGAGCAGGAAGGGCTCAAGGACCCAACAGTGGTGGAGGTGGGGCTAGGTCTTCCTGGTCTACTGATTAACAACCGGCAACTTAACCATTGAGCCACCACTGACCCATTTAATTGGTTCTACTTGAAAAAAAAATCCCATTCTGCCACACTGTCAAAGTTTGTTGAAATTCTGAATCCTTCGAGCCTTTGATGAATCAGTAATGATAAAACCACTAGAGAAAGTCGAAAGCCTCAGTTGAAACAAAAACTTGAACTATTGTGTTCCATGTTGTAGCATTATAAAGACCCATGACCTAGTAACCAATAACATTCAATTAAATTAAATTGTATTTGTATAGCGCTTTTCACAACAGTCATTGCCTTAAAGCAGCTTTACAGAATTAATGATAAATAGATGAATGATGAGTTTGTCCCTGATGAGCAAGCCGAGGCAACAGTGGCAAGGAAAAACTCCCTAGAGTGGCATTAGGAAGAAACCTTGAAAGGAACCAGACTCAACAGGGAACCCATCCTCATTTGGGTTGAACAGAAATTAATGTATAAGTGTGTATCTGTAAGTGTGGGTGAAACAGTTCTGGTGGCTGAAAATGGGATGACGTCCGAAGTCATTGTGGGAATGTGATGAATAAGCCGATACACGACGCTCCCGCCCCAACGTGGTGGACCGGCACCTCGACAGAAGAGGGGGGGGTGTGGAGAGAAAATGGTTATATATTGTAGACGGTATTGAGGTTGTAAGATACTAATGGAGTTCAGTGCAGGAAAGGACTCCGGCCAAACTAACTAGTACAGCCTAACTAAAAGGAGAACCAAAGGGAGGCACAGACATGAGGGATGACATTTTACTTACTTCATTCTAAATGAAGAATATAAGAACATCCACTTCACATGACAGTCAGACATCCTTTGCCAATACAAACACACATGACAGCAGCCTTTAAAGGGCAGTGAAGATTAAATGGTTAAGGTGCCAAGTTGTTTATTGGAAAATCAGGAAAAACTGTGTTTGTTTTTAAAAGCCGATAAGGAGACCAGACGTTCTGCCGTCAGTGTAAAGATCTGGCTACAAAGACTCCCAACCTACGTGCAGCTCACTGCCATGCAATGGTTTAGTCCTTAAAAAGTTGACAGTGGTGTATGTCCAGTTTATTAGTATAATATATGTATATATACATTTACAATTTACAACAATAGTTTCAGTAAAAGCAGCTTTATAAAATCATAACAAATAAGACAATAATGAATTAATAGTCCCAGACTAAGCAAGCCAAATGTCATGAACAGGCTCTGTCCCCTTTTTCCCTAATTACACTTATACACCATAAAAGCATTTCATTTACCAAAGCAAATGGAAACTGAAGAAGAAACATTCACTCTAGCGATTCCGAACATATGTTCCAAGTCAACCTTCATTTCCTAGTTTCTGATATTCCAAGTTTCTTGTCGATTATAAAAGCTTTTTCCAGACTCCTCTTTCTCCCCGTTTCCAAGTGTGATGCTGGGACTTCTGACATCTCTTTGTTCAGGGAAATTCTGCCCATTTTCAGTTCCTAGTTTAAGCCAAAACTGTTATTTATTATTATGTTCTCTTTATTATTGTCATTATGTCTATAATAAATGAACGAATGAATAATATAATATAAACAAAAATTTTCAGTCATAAAAAGATCATTCATTCCCAAAAGATTTCCTACTGTTGCCAAACATTTTGAATAAGATTTAAAAGCTTATTAGTCAAGATGGTATTCATGTTGTTCTACAAGGACAGAAAAAGGTCTAACTTCAGTTCAGTATATTCAGTATGTCTTGGCCAGGACACACATTTCTAAAAAGTCTTAATGCCTATGAATCGTTGTTTCACCATATCCAAGGAAAATGTCTCTGTAGACTTCATTGCTTATTGACTACTTATTATGCTCTGACAAAGCATATTATATTGAATTTCTTGTAAAGTAATGCATTTGAACCACTTGCACATAATTCATTCATCTTGTAACTTATTTATTCCCTAAATCATGTCACAAAGGTCTGCTGGTGCCTATCTCAGTGTGCATAGGGAGAAAGGCATAGGGAGAAAGTACACTCTGGGCAGGTCACCAGTCGATCGCAGGGACCAACATAGATTAACATGGAGGGGAAAAAGTAACATGTAAAACCAACGGCAAAAGAACACCATATAAGTTTAATCTCCATGTCATGCTAATGTGCTAGTACACTGCTAAAGTTGTACTACTGGTTGATAGCTTCATTTTAATATCCTGTATTCTCCATTACTGAGTGGTTTATCTATCATTATACTGAAAGCTCTAGTAATTAAAAACTTAAATTAAGCGAGGGAGGCACATTTAATATCTCGCTTGCTTCATCTCACGTATACCTGATGGTTCATAAAGATGATGTAAGCCTTCCTTTTCCTATCCATTTCTTTCCTTAATAAGATTAACTGACCTATCAAAAAAAAAAAGCACATATCTGTCTACAGACGCTGATGAAGATACCGTAAATGCAGCCACTTGTCATTTTCATTTGAAAAAATCTGGCAGGTCATAAAGGCTGAAAAAGCTGGTTTTCAATAAAAAATTTATATAAAAAAAAAAAAAAAAAAAGTTAATATTCTAAAAAAGAAAAAAAATTCAAAGTCAGGCAAATTTATTAATATCATTACTCTGCTGTCATCGAACCCATGAAAGATGCCAGTCTTTAAAGCCTTGCTCTACTTTTACCATCAGATTTACCCAAAATCTATCACAGCATGAAGAAAATCATTAAACGGTAAAAAGGTCGAGTAAGCGTCTTCTAATGGGAGTTGAAGAGGTTACATGACACGCACGGTTTGATGTGGGGTCTGAGTGATGGACGTATAATCTGGCCAATGACATCTACTCTGGAAGAAAATAGCCAAGTGAATGACCCATTTCCCATAATGACTCACACAAGGATGTAAAAAAAAATGCCCCATTACGTTTGTTAAACTCCATCCTTCCTTTTTCAAAAAGGAACCTAAATATACCCTGTAGAATTTATTTGGTTGAGTACTTTTATTTTTATTGTTTCTTCTAGCTCTTAGAAAATTTAATGATTTTGTATTTCTTATAGCAGGAAGTTTTTCTCAGAGGCATGAATGCAGCAAGGACATTTTCATTACAGTTCAATTTGCTAGGACCTAAATTAATTTACATTTAATCTTCTTGTAGTTCATGTCTCCTCCCTGTATACACAGAACAATACATGTTCTTCCTTGTTTTGATGGTTTTATCCTGGTTTCCCTACTTAAGAGTAGTCTGTTTGGAATCTTTATTGGTAGTCTATATTGTGCGCATGTGTGTGTAAGATTGTGCCATGTGATAGACTGACCCCTAGTGTAGAGTTGTACCCCAGTGCGTATGTATATGTAAACATGGTAGTCTGTAATGTATTAGTATAGCTAATATTCCTACCTAGCATTCCAACAATACTGCTGAGGTCTAATCCTGACAGAAAAAGTGGATAGTGATGGAATTGGGATTCTAATATATTTAATATGTAACTTAATTAACTGCTGAATGCTTTTAGGCTTTAAAACTCATTTCAGCCAGATCAGAATTCAGATCTAGAATAATAATAATAATTTGAATTAGTAATTATTAAAATTGGGGCAGCACGGTTGTGTAGTAGTTAGTCCAGAAACGTGCAGATTCTACTGATGATTGTAAATTGTCCATAGGAGTGAATATGTGTGTGAATGGTTGTCTGTCTATGTGTTGCCCTGCAATGGACTGGCGACCCATCCAGAGTGTACCCCTCTGCCCTATGTGTGCTGTGATAGGCGCCAGCAGAACCCCATAACCCTGAATTAGAGAATAAGCAGGTAAGAAGATGCATGAATGAATGAATGAATGAGTGAATGAATGAATGAATGAATGAATGAATGAACAACTAACATACCAAGATGTGAACACCAAGCTCTATGTGTAAAAGTGCAGTATTCTTGAAATCTAGCCGAAGCAGATATTTACACAATGGTATTTTAGAACATGCAGATATCAGACTTCAAGTGACGCATAAATGCGTATGCTTTACGATTAGGATCAGAGGTTTTAAACACTCTAGGAAACAGATTAAGCAGGTATACAGTAAACCTCAAATGTCAGATGAGGAGATTAAAGGGCATCCAAAGCATAAACCAAGATGAAGATTTGCCTGCTGGCATTTTTCCCTTTTCATGTCTTTTGTATGATTGACAGGCGGTATAGTCGAAAGGGACTGTTAAATATAATAACATTAAATCAGAATAAATAAGAAATAAAATTCTGTTTATTTCTTGTTAGAGATTTATTTATGAGTATTAACTGGGTTTTATATGATGAATACATTTTACTCGATTGGATTTACATTGAAATTTTAAAGATAAATGCTCACTGCTGATGAAAAAGGCTTCTTCAACTATACTACATTATTCCACAAACCATTGATTGCTACCACGAACTTCCATCTTCTAAATCAAAGTACATCATATTGCCAAAGGTTGCTTGCAATGTTACAACATACAAAATTTGTTTTCCATATTTGTAGATGCATTTCGGAGAGGAATCACATATGGTAAGGTGACCACAACTTTTTGGCTATATTCCCGATTCAGTTTATTAGAGATTTTAGTTTTTAATGAAATTTCTGTCTAAAGTTATATACTGTCCGGTACCGGTCCGTGGATCAATTAGTAATGGGGCGCACAAGAAAATAATGAACAATTTTGTTTTTATTTATTATCTGAGTCAGAATGATCATTTCTTTTGAAATGAAATAGTGAATAGTGAAGAGACAGAAGAGTCTACGACTACCAAGGGAAAAAAAGCTCTTAATAGACAATATCAGGAGTTGGACGTGAAAAATGGATTTATGGTGACAGGTGATTCCCACACACAAAAACCTGCTCTGTATAATATGCGGCGATTGGATCTCTTCAGACTTTATTTATGTTTATACTATACGTTATATTCATGTTATGTTATTTGTTGATGCAATGTTACGAGAAAGCTGCTAATAAAGTTATATACAAGTTACAGAACAAGTGATTATTATTATTATATTTACAATATAAACAATACACATTCAACATAACAAATACCATAAAATTATGAAGAAAATATATTTGCAGTCTTATTGGATACCTTTGACTTTTCCTCTATTTTTTTTTAACTACTTTCTCCTGGTTCTATGTTTTCTGCTAGTCCACGACTGTGTGGTTCAGTTTAAAGGATGAAACAGACTATAAAAAGTCAAAGGTCTGATAGAGAAAAATGAATACTTTATAAAATATTCAATTGAATCTTCTGAATAACATTTTTAAACCTTGAAGGCTACTAAAGATTTGATGATTAAGTGTTTGTGGCTACATAAAATGGAAAGAAAATTGAATCATGTCAGTCACAAAGTTAGAATCACACACTTGTATGCTGTACACTGCAACCCCCCCCCCCCCCCTATGCTGTACACTGTTACAGAATGTGCCCATGTGCACAAACCTCAGCATTCCATAAAGACACAGTGTATTTTGGTTACATTTACAGTATTTGGCAGATTAACATTTATCTCTTTATACATTGAAGCATTTTCCAATTAGCAATCCAACATGCTACCACTTCCTACTGGTTGATGTGGAAAAAAATATCCTGTATAAAACCCTGATTTGTCTCAATATAATTGAACATATTTGGAATGAACTGGAACACCAACTGGCCTCCAGACCGCCTCACGTTAACATTAATACTTTTAGAACGGCATGAGCAAATCTCCACAGTCACATAACAAAATCAAATGAAAAGACTTAAGTAAGAGACCATATAAATGCATTTTTTTTCTTTTTTAAAGTGTTCATTTTCTGTCCCGCTTCTGTCAGACTTTCTCACCATGTCCATATTTCTCTTTTGGGCCAGCTGGGTCTTAGTTAGCATGTTCACCAGAACATAATTAATCATTTAAAATTATTAATGCAGATTTACAAAAGCTTGAGTAAAGCAAAAAAGTTACTCAGGTATAATTTGCAACAGAAGCCGCAGGGTTGCGTTATTAAAGGAACGTAATTTTATTCAAATCTGTTATCGTAGGCCTTCAGTTATATCAATCATTTCACTCATAAACCTTTCCACAAAAATCCATGCAAACAGAGAACAAATAAGTGCAAATACAATATTCACATAAAACCTAGATAATAAATAAATCTTTAGTTAGATTTATCTGCATGTGCAATTACCAAAATCACAAACAAAAAAAATCAATTACAGATTAAGGGATGCAAATGTGACGTCTAATAACAGATTTCAGTAATGATAAAGGCAGAGTACAGTGATAATGTTGAGATTTAAATGCCATACAATAAACAACGAGCAGGAAATATAGCTTAAATTATATTGCCACAATAAACTTCAAGCAACAGAATGATTCGGACAAAAATGTTATGCAAACAAATAATATGAATATTAAATAATTCATTAACAATGTGTGTGTGAATGGTTATTTATCTATGTGTTGCCCTGTGATGGACTGGCGACCCGTCCAGGGTGTACCCCTGCCTCTCACCCTATGTGTACTGGGATAGGCGCAACAAACCCTCGTGACCCCGAGTTGAGGAATAAACGGGTAAGAAGATGAATGAATGAATGAATGAATGAATGAATGAATGAATGAATGAATGAATGAATCATTAACAAATGAACAGATATGCTATTAGATGCAGTAGTAGAGGAGAACACATCACACTGTGGTTCATTAACACACTTCTGCAATTTGGTGGGCAACCTTATCCACAGAGACGTTTGTCTTTTTTAAATACAGTTTAGTGTTGCAATAGAATAGAGCCAATGATCTTCTGATCAACAGGCCCACACTTTAACCACCTCTCCCAACTAAATGCATCTATTCTATATTGGCAAATTGATTCTGAACTTTTGTAACTACAAAAAAATAGAATAACTTAACCTTCTTCTTACCCATTTATTACCAAATTCAGGTTCACGGGGTCTGCTGCGCCTATCCCAGCACACATAGGGCGAGAGGGGGTACACTCTGGATGGGTTGCCAGTCCATCTCAGGGCAACACATAGACAAACAATCATTCACACACACATTCACTCCTATGGACAATTTACAATCACCAATCCACCTCATGCATGTTTTTGGACTATGGGAGGAAACCGGAGTACCTGGAAGAAACCAATGCAAGCGCAGGGAGAACATGCAAACTCCACATAGAAAGATCTCCGGCCCCGGAATCGAACCCGGGGCCTTCTTGTTGTGAGGCGACCATGCTATCCACTACACCACTGCGCCACCCACAAGTTTGACAGATTTAAGCTAAATAAAAAAAACACACCAGGATTTCTATTGTGGATAATTGGCCTTCTTGTATAAAATATTTAAGAAACAAAAACATAAGTGAAAACTGTAAAGCAATTAAGGGAATAATTGGATAGTGAGTAGGTGGATTTGAAAAAAAGTGGTTTGCTAAAAGTTCACCTGTTCTTAAGTTCCCCTATGAAATAGTCTGGTTGATTTGGCATCAAAAACATGAGAAAATATTATTTTCATCACTATAAGCTTTGCTAACCTTGCCAAAGAAAAAAAAAATAAACTAACAGATTCCAATATTGCTCTGATTTCATCAAATGGAATGCTGCTGCCTTTCTGCTTAGATTTAAAAAAAGTTAACTTTAGGTAAAGACTTTGATTCCATCAGTGGTGGGCTGCCAAGGCCAGCAAGGATTTCTTGGATTAATAATAATGTTAATAATAATACTTAATTAATCTTCTAACTGGGCAGTGTGGTGGCGTAGTGAATAGCACGGCCACCTCACAACAAGGGCCTTGGATCTTTCTGTGCGGAGTTTGCATGTTCTCCCCGCGCTTGTGTAGGTTTCCTCCGGGTACTCCGGTTTCCTCCCACAGTCCAAAAACATGCAGATTATGTGTTTCCGACGATGAACTAGCGTCCCGTCCAGGGTGTACCACCTGCCTCTCGCCCTATGTGAGCTGGAATAGGCACCAGCAGACCTCTTAGAGAATAAGCGGGTAAGAAGATGAATGAATAAATAATCTTCTAACTTGCCTTTTCTGCCCCATCATATCCCAATTCTGTGGTGGCAGTGCAAGGCGTGTCACGCTTATTTCATCATTTGGGGGTCACAAAGGTCTGCTGGAACATATCCCATAGCGCATATAATCCTCGATTTTCATGGGCTGTATGCATATTGTTTGTTTATTACTTTATTTTGTCTGGCTTTATTTTCCTGAACATTTGAGAAATACCACAGGAATAGTTTCATTTCAACATTTTTGTCAGTTTGACACTCTGATAACCTAATTCTGTTTTAGAACAGACACAGGAAAGGGAGAAAGGGGCAAATTGTTGTGTTGCCGAAAGATGCTAGACAGTACACTGTCAGCAAAACAGAGGAAAATGTTTGTGGGTGGATAGCAGATGGGCAGTAACCTTTCCAGCAATAGAAAACACTGTGAAACTGGGAAAAAAATGGTTTGATGGCAATTGCATAAATGATTATTTTTGGTGGTAGCATTAATGTGGTCTTTGATTGCTAGCTATCTAGGAAAACCAAGAAACTCTATAGATTCTTTTGTAGATTTGCTATTCTGTGTATTACCAAAATTGTCTCCTTGACCTAAAGGAGAGTGATGAACTGTAGTGTGTTAAAAGACTACCTAGGTAAATGCGAGCTAAATCATTTAAGGCCTTATTAACCCTGTCTCTAGTCAACCACATGCAAATAGGTCCAGTAGGTCAAAGGTCAAGAATAAGCAACTCTTTAACATTAACAGTTATTTAATAACTGGATACGAAAATGTGTTAGAGTACGTAGACAGCAATGCACTTTTTCGTGTCAATAATAAAATTCCTATTCAGTTCCTTAGCTTGCTATATATACCTTCTTTATTAACACAGGCAAAAGCTGAAATCCCCCAAAGAGTGACTGGCACCGTGTTTATCTTTTCTCTTTTATATCCTTGGTAAAATAAAGGAAGTCTTTGGGTAACTTTTTTTGCTTTTGGAAAAAACAGATGTTTCTCCTTTGGCTGTTTCTATTCGGGGTCACCACAGCGAATCGCTCTTCTCCACACTACCCTGTCCTCTACATCTGCCTCTTTCACCCCAACTACCTGCATATCTTCCTTCACCACATCTATAAACCTCCTCCCTGGTCTTCCTCTTTTCCTCCTGCCCGCCACCTCCTCAGCATTCAACTACCAATATACTGCATGTCACTCCACTGCACATGTCCAAACCATCTCAACCTAACCTTCCTCACCTTGTTTCCAAGATATCCTACATGCGCCGTCCCTCTAATTAACACACTTCTAATCCTGTCCATCCTCGTCACTCCCATCTTCAACTACTATGTCTTACTCCTACTGATTTTCATTCCTGATCTTGATTAGTCGGTTCAGGTATGTTTGATTAGGGTTGGAGTAAAATTCTACAGTACACCAGTCATCCAAAACCAAGATTGTCTACCCTGTCTACCATAAACTCAACCATTAAGAAATGCCATCGCAAAAAGCATGTGTTTTATTTAGACAAAAAATACATGTATAAACTGTCACCCATTGTACCAAATTGTCTGGAACAATCTTTTCTTTTCTTCCTGAAAAACAGGGTGAGGTCCATCTACTTTCTAAAGCTTACATCATTTTTTATGAATAAAGGGACATAGAAAGGGGATTTTCTATGTGAAGTTTGCATGAGTTTTCTCAGGTATTCTGGTTTCCTCCCACAGTCCAAAAACATGTTAGGCCGATTGGTGATTCTAAATTGCCCATAGAATTTAGTGTGAATGGTTCTGTGATGGACTAGTCACCTGCACATGGTGTACCCTTTAGCCTTTTCGACCTTTAGAGAGCTGGGATAGGCTCCAGCAGACCACAGAATTATTAAATAAGCAAATAAAGTAAACTAAAAAAAAGCAATAAATAAGTAAAATACACTTTAAAATTAAGATTTAAGATTAAAAGATTGTTTATTATCCAAAAATATTTTAAACTGTAAAATAATTCGAAGACAGCTAATTAAACTTAAATAATTCTACAGGAGGGTGGCGTAGTGGTTACATTTAATACATGTAAAAATGCGCCTTGCTCAAAAGGCAAAACTAATCCGCTTTAAATTCCATTCTGTTTTCGGACAGTATCTCCTTTTTAGTCTGCAAAGTTTGAGCAAATTCCCAGTCCAATTTTAACAATAAGCCCAACGATTTTTTTTTTATGTTACAAGAAGCCCAATTATATAACCAATCTGGCAGTACTGCTTGGGACAGATCTATGCTAATTCAGCAGTGCCAGTCGACAATTGCCTCATCAACAGTATGATTCCACCAAAATGGGCTTCTGAAAATAACTTGAGTTATACATTTATTTATCTTCTTACCCGCTTATTCCCTCATTCGGGGTCACGGGGGGTCGACGGGTGCCTATCCCAGCTCACATAGGGCGAGAGGCAAGGGGTTACACCCTGGACACACATAGACAAACAACCACTCACACACACATTGTAATGGTGTGGGATTTGCCGGGTCTATGAGTGCAGACCACAGTTCTTAAAATCCAATAGTTTTAAGTACGGAGGTAGAAAAGACAGACAAATCCAAATCGTAGGCAAAATCGAAAACGTTATACAAAGTCCAAAGTCAAAAACCAGGTAATCCAAAAACAAGAGAAATCAGTAAGTTTATATAAACAATACTTTACATAGGCTACTTATATGTGAAGTATGTGGCCTTATATAGGGTGACCACACCCAAATACCTATCACCGGAAATAAATGCTAAAACTCAGGTGAGGGCTCCCTCCTGCACCGATCGTTTGGATCTGCCATCCTTACACACATTCACTCCTATGGACAATTTAGAATCACCAATCCACCTAATCTGCAAGTTTGTGGACTGTGAGAGGAAGCCGGAGTACCCGGACGAAACCCACACAAGCACGGGGAGAACATGCAAACTCTGCACATAAAGATCCCCAACCCAGGAATCGAACCCGGGACCTTCTTGTTGTGAGGCGACCGTACTAGCCACTGCGCCACAACACCACCCTATCTTCAGTTATATTAGTGGAAATGATTTAAAGAGATAAGAGAGGGAAAAAGAGAGAGAAAAACATTGATTGGATAAACACTTTCATTTATAGGGTGGTTGTGTAGCTTGATCGACTTGTATGTCACCGCTAATGTGAATGAAAAAATCTGATTTTTGTGTTGAAGTTCTGGAAAACATTAAATTGTCTGCCTATAAAATGTTATAAGATAGCAATTTAGCAGTTTTTTCACTGTATATATTTTTCATTCCAATCATGCATCTCATTATCAAATAAATGTCTTTGGATTCTTATTTTAGCTGTCCATCTGTTAGCGATCTGCCTGTTATTCCTGCTTTAGGCTTTTAACATGAGTAGACACACACATTCAGTTTCTCTTTAAAATAATAAAAAAAAATCTTAAGCTGATACATTTTTAATGCTCTCGAATGTAATTCTCGCGCCTTGGAGCCAACTAGAAAAAATATGATTTTGATACTTATGTGGGGGGTTAGAAGGGAAACTCAAGAGGCTTTTTTTTTATCTTTATTGCATTTTTATGCTTTGGGAATGAGGAAGATGGTTTTATTTTAGGTTATAAATTGGTAAGTGACTCATATTTCAGTGAGTTATGTTGCATTGGGTAAAATTTCAAGTCTTCAAGCGGGATTATATTCACAGTTGAATTCTTCTCTCAGGGTATCTCTCAATATTTTTCTCAGTTCTGGCATCTAAGTGGTGGAAACAACTTCTTGAGTCACTTAGACAACTTTTAAAGAGCGACATTATTTCCAAACTATTTGACCATCAAACTTAATCAAAGTAGCACTTAAAACTCACAATGGAGAAATCCAACTTTAACATTTATACATTTTATACATCTGATAAATGGGGTTTAAGGGGACAGTGGTGGCTCATTGGTTAAAATACCAAAGTGTTGATTGGAAGACCAAGAAGACCTTCAAGTCCTTCAAGTCATACCACCGCTAAGGAAAACTTGGGATCAAGTCAGCCACTCTTAGGTCCTTAAGCAAGACCCTTAACCCTTCCTGCTCCAGTGGCGCTGTACAATAACTGACCCTGCGCCCTGACTCCCAACTTACTAAGCTGGGATATGCGAAGAAAAACATTTCACTATATGTTGTACTCTGTAGAATAAAAATGTAATGCCTTTCCTTTAAGGCTCTTGCTCAGAGGTCCAACAGTGGCAGCTCAAACCCCCGATTTTTCAATTAGCAATCTATAATATTAAATGTTAATGTCTATACTCTATAGCACAGTGAAATTTGTTTCTTTACATATGAGATATATTAGATAGTTAGTGTGCTTGGTCAGCTATTTTATGCCGCCCCTGGAGCAAGAAAAGGTTAAGTGTTAAGTGGGTAAGTGGTGGCTTAGTGGATAAAGTGTTAGAATGAAACCAGAAAGAACGGGGTTCAATTCCCACCTACACCAAGCAACCAGTATGAGCCCTAGACCAAGGCCCTTAACCCACAATTTCTCAGTCGTATAAAAGAGATGAAAGATGCTAGGAGCGTCTGCCAAATACTGTAAATATAAATGTCTTGCTCAAGAATCCTACAGTGGGAAGTAGCAGTGGTCAGGTTTGCATCCATTTATTCTTGGGTATCTAATCAACAACTCAGCTGGTGAGAAGATGAATGAATGAATGAATGAATGAATGAATGAATGAATGAATGAATGAATGAATGAAATTAATATAAAATAATAAAAGTAGTAATGTAACAGTAATGAAATAAAGAGCAAAAGATTAAAGAATATTGTGTGTATAAAAAGTGATTTCACAGTGTGGTGTGAAAAAGTGATTTCCAGAGCAACCGGTGGAAACTCATGTAAGCGCAGGGAGAACATGCAAACTCCGCACAGAAAGAATTCGGCCCGGGATTCAAACCCGGGACCTTCTTGTTGTGAGGCGACTGTGCTATCCACTACGCCACCGCGCCACCCCATCTTCATAGATGATTCCGTTATTTCTTACTTAAAATTATTTTGTGTCTCTACTTTTGGCATTCGGTGTGGACAACAAAGCAAGAATTTCATTGTACAAGGAAACTGTACACATGACAATAAACACTTTGAACCTTGAACATTCATTCATTCATTCATTCATTCATTCACCTTCTTACCTGCTTATTTCCTAATTTGGGGTCCCAGGGGTCTGCTGCTTATTGTGAGGTGACCATGCTATCCACTATGCCACCGCGCTGCCAAACCTTGAACAATGAGGTCATTAGTTTGGAACCTGAATAGTGCAAAAAATCAAAAGGGTGCAGTTGTGCAAGAGCGGCAATGCATGTAATAGTCAGTGTGTGTATGCATGCATACAGGCTTCCATCTGTAAGTGAATGTGTGTGTTTGTGTGTTTGTGTGTGTGTGTGTGTGTGTGTGTGTGTGTGTGTGTGTGTCTATCCACTCAGCTCCACTCTATGTTGAGGAGTCTGATTGTACAGGCAAAAATGCCTGAAACTTTTCCCAGACAGCATGAATGAGAAGAGTGTGTGAGGCGTGTGTGTGGTCATCCACAATCTGGTGTGCTGTGCCTTGTGGATGCAGCGAGTGGTATACATGTCCATGATGGAGGGAAGAGTGACTCTTAGTAGCTGTTCTCTTCTGCATGGTCTTGTGTTCCATGAGTGTAATAAGTGGTAATGCATTGAGTATTGGGAAAATGAGGTGTTGGACTGATACCTGGAAGAAGTTGATACTGATGGGCCCCTGAGCAAAGTCCTTGACCTCCAATTGCGTAGTTGTTTATAAGAGTTAAATGTTTGTTGCTCTAAATAAGTGTGTCTGCCAAATTTTGTAAATGTAAATGTATGAAAATTGTCTTCAGTTCAATGGGTGTAAGTTGTTCCAGTGTTTGGAGCTGGGTTTCTTAAGGGGTGGGAAGAGATACCAGTCTGTTGTTTGTATCCTGTTAATTAATGACTTGTATCTAGTTAATTAATGATTGCATTACTGCATTTTAATAAAAAAATAAATCACTTTTTATATATCTGATTTACATGTACTGCGATCAACTGGCGACCTGTCCAGGTTGTACCCCTGCCTCTCACCCTATGTGAGCTGGGATAGGCACCAGCAGTCCTTGTAACCCTGAATTCGGGAATAAGCGGGCAAGAAGATTAATGAATGAATGAATGAATGAATGAATGAATTTTAAATTCCTGAGATGAATGTGAGCTAAAGCAAGTTTCTATATTTAGTGTTTATTTTCACCCTTGGTTCAAGAGGTTGTCTAACAGGCGGAGGTGAGACACGGTAATATACACAGTTTTCAAGACAAACAGCAATGTGTAGGATGAGAGAACAGGAAAACACATGGTCACAGGAAAATACATGGAAACATACAAAACAAATAACAGCTAATAATGTGTAGCTGTAAAAATATACATTATATATAATATAGATTTTTGACCAGGAAAAGTGTCGGGTATCAACAAGTAAGAGTATTTTGGTTTGCTTGAAGTTGCCCTCTGGTGGTAAAGAGGTGAACAGTTCTTGGTATTTGTGGCATGATTCATTAATTCATTCATTTATTTATTCATCGTTATACTCTAATTCAGGGTCACAGGAGTCTTCTGGAACCTATCCCGACACACATAAGGCAAAAGGCTGGGGTACATCCTAGACAGGTTGCCATTGCAGGCCACACCAAGACGAACAACCACACAAACATAGGGAAAATGTAAACAGCAGTAAAATGAAGAGCAAAAAAAAGTAATAGAAAGGCTAAAGCATGGAGAAATAAACCATCTGCTCATCAAACCAAAAGATACACGGGTCAGGCAGGTGGAGGTAGTGCCACGGTTTGGGTTTGCTTGGCTGCTCTGGGAGTAGATTCATCTTAGCCATGACTTGCTGACAAAAATAATGAATGCTGATGAACCAGCGAATTTAACGAACATTATCTTAAAATCTTTTAGGTGCTTTGAAGGAAAAGCTTTTTAAGAATTCTCCCTTTAATCTCAGTGAATGTCCCCAATCTCAGTGTCTAAAAAACTAATCAGAGGTGAAGGCAAGCAGAAGCCAATTAAAATTATGTAAATTACATTACTGCTGACTGCAAACGACTTGATTTCACTTTCTAACACCGATGTCAGCATTTTAGCGAGTCTACATGCTGTTTAGTTTGAGTTTAAGCCATCTATTCCATTCGCAGACCTGTCATGATACCAACTAGTTCATTCAAAAATAACAAATGTTTCGATCCTAACACATTGTTAATTGCTGTCATTCCAGGAAATCGAGCCGGGCTTTCAGCTTCATCCGGAACCCTGCCTCGCTTCCTTCAGGAGCCTGATGATGCTTACATAGTGAAAAGCAATCCAATTAAGCTTCACTGCCGAGCTAGACCTGCGCTGCAGATCTTCTTTAAATGCAATGGAGAATGGGTCCATCAAAACCAACACACATCCTTGGAACACATTGAATTAGGAACAGGTAAACATACACACATACAAAAACACAACGGTTGTCAATACAGAGACCAAACGTTAGGAATTAAATAGCGAGTCCCGTTTTGAATCAATAAGGGATGATGTGATTGGATCTCTGATTGGGTGATACTTGTTGACATCATCAGTCAGGTTCCAATCAGTGTCAGTGTTCCAGAGTTGAACTTAAAACGAATGCAAAAGTACCAACAAGATTAGAAAACATCAAATAAATGACTTGATAGTGTCGGCGAGTGTTTTTCTTTTGTTGTGTAGTGCCATTTTAATATAATAAACATTTCCCCAAGGAAGCTAGTGTGATAAGAGTTTTCTAATCACTTAATTATTTTCTGGTGGCTTACTTTAGATTTCATACGCTGTCTGTTTGTTAAAATTTAAATGAATCAAATCCCTAGTTTGATGTTATCATTTCTTTATAAAGGGTGATGTGTACAGACACATAAACATTTGTTCATCTTCAAATAATATGTTCTTTATTGAAATATAATGCCGATGTAAAAAAAAAAAGATGCAAACAATTTTTTCTTCAAATGACAAATGAACAAACTGAAAATGTAAAAGAAAATTGAAAAACACAAAAACAGAGCAAACACAACCAGACACAAAACTGGAATATGAACATGACACTAACGTTGATTTGAACTGAATAATTGACTTTTTAAATGACTCAATTTCTGAGCTTGCGTAGGTTTCCTCCATGTACTTTGGTTTCCACAGTCCAAAAACATGCAGATTAGGTGGATTGGTGATTCTAAATTGTCCATAAGAGTGAATGTGTGTGTGAATGGTTGTTTGTCTTTGCGTAGCCTTGCGATGGACTGGCGACCCCTCCAGGGTGTATCCCCCCGCTTCTTGCCCTATGTGAGCTGGACTAGGCACTAGCATACCCCCGTAACCCGACTTAGGGAATAAGCAGGTAAGAAGATAAATGAAAAAAAAGTCTCACTGTTGCTCCCTGATGGTTGTAAGGGCAATGCATTTGGTAAGCCTGACAGAGAGTCCTGACTACAATATCTTATGCCTAATTAACCTTTACAAAAGGTTATATAACAATGGAATAAATAAACAGAAATATAAATACATTGTATTATTTATTTAAAGTTTTTATTACATTATTTATTATAATAATACAGGTATATACAGTATATAACACAAGTTATATGTTCTCCTCACGCAGGATTGGGTTTCCTCAGAGTACTTTAGGTTGATTGTTGATTCTAAATTGGTCAAAGGTGTGATTGTAAGTGTGTGTGTGTGTGTGTGGCCCTGTGATGGACTGCCATTGTGCCCAGGGTATACCTCTCCTGCATGTAGTTCCTTAAGAGAGCTAGGTTAGGCTCCAGAAGACCTATATGACTTTATGAAATTATGGAAAAATCGAGTACAGAAAATGAATGCATGAATAGATGAATGATATCAGTACAAATAGTATGTTGTTCATTTGTTCATCTTCTATCCCGCTTTTTCCCTAATTCTGGGTCTGCTGGAGCCTATTTCAGCGCACTTTTAGGGAGAAAGGCAGTGGTATACTCTGGAAAGGTCATTAGTTCATCAAAGGGCCACACATAGATGAACAATCACTCATGCACAATCTAGAATCACCAGTTTACCTAATCTACATGTGTTTGTACAGTGGGAGGAAACCACACGTGCAAACTCTGCACAGAAAAATCTCTCACCCGGGTATCAAACCCGGGACCTTCTTGTGGTAAGACGACCATGCTAACCACTGTGCCTAATATGTTATAATTTACTTAAAAATGTAAAAAGCAATAATACTGTCCTATAAAAAAGACATTACTTAGTATTTATCACTACACATATAATAGATACACTATCTGCGTTAAGTGTTAAATACCAGGCTGGACATGTGATCAAACATCCTAATCCAAATTCAGTCAGTCTCCTGACTGTCTTACTCCTATTGTAACCTATACACTAAGGACATGTGGCGATTTGTTTATTGATAAGACCTAAGATTTCATCCCAAAGGTAGGCTTGAAGTTAGTGCGTTGTGCAGGACAAACCAACTATAACTACTATTAGGGGCAGTGTGTGGCTCAATGGTGCTGAGTTGTTGATCGGAAGACCAGGAATACCTGGGTTCAAGCC
Organism: Pseudolaguvia tuberculata; assembly: GCA_026260255.1. Lineage (NCBI taxonomy): Eukaryota > Metazoa > Chordata > Actinopteri > Siluriformes > Sisoridae > Pseudolaguvia > Pseudolaguvia tuberculata. Next base: position 1,990 of record JAOTRA010027186.1, on the reverse strand, counting down.
CCACCACCAACAAGGAAGACCTGGGTTTAAGTCCACCACTGTTGGCTTCTTGAGAAAGACCCTTAACCCTTCTTGCTCCAGAGGCACTGTACAATAGCTGACCCTGCGCTCTGACCCCCAACTTACTAAAGATGGGATATGCGAAAATCAAGAATTTCCCTCATGGGATCAATAAAGTAAATAAAATAAAAATAAATAACACACCATTTCTTCATTGAGTTCTTTTCAAATAACATGTTTTTTTATAATATTTGAAATGTATTACTTGTTGGATACTAGCAACTTAACTTTGCTTGGGTAAAATAGTGTGTTCGTTTTTTGATAGCTACGAATTTAAAAGCCATGAAAGTAAAAGTGATGCAATCGCGAAGAAATGTTATTCTTTTCGCCTTCAATGTGCCAGACACCGATTGTTATTTTCAATTCACAACCCCTAAAAAGAGCCTGTGGCTCTTCACTTCACACACTGGGCCTTTTCTCTGTTTCTTTTGTGAGGTTTATTTTATTTATTTCTTTAGACTCAGACTGTTTTGAATGAGTGAAACGAAAGCTGCAAAGCTGAAATCTGATTCTATGCAGGTACTGGGAATGGTGGACTGTGGTTTATGATGATGGACCATAATAGCTTGAGTGACGGCCATTTACAATCAATATACAAAAACTGAAAGGCAACATGAAATTTCCATTTCATCACTGAAGCCAGTATCTGTATTGCCTTGTGTCTGGTTTTCAAAAAACACACCAAAAACTATCCAGTCATTACTAAAATGTATTATTCAAGAATTTATTACTTAAGATGCTTTTATCAGCGGCGCGGTGACGTATTGTATAACACAGTTGCCTCACAACAAAAAGGTTCCGGGATAGATTCCTGGGCTGGGGATATTTCTGTGCAGAATTTGCATGTTCTCCCCGTGCTTGCGTGGGTTTCCTCCAGGTACTCCGGTTTCCTCCCACAGTCCAAAATTATTGCAGATGAGGTGGATTGGTGATTGTAAATTGTCCATAAGAGTGAATGTGTGTGTGAACGGTTGTTTGTCTATGTTTTGCCCTGAGATTGACTGGCAACCCTTTCAGGGTGTACCCCAGTCTCTTGCGCTAATATATATCTGTTCTACCAACAAAACTATTTTGATGCACAAAGACAAGGGCTCCTCAAGGCCAATGTGTGCTGTTGTATCAAGTGCCAACATGCCAGTAACCTGGGAATCTTCAGTCGATCTGAACCTTGATTAAGTCCTAAAAAAAATTAAAATAATGTAAACCACATTATCTTGCTGAAAGAGGCCACTTCCATTAAAAAAATATTGGTTACATGAAGGAGTGGTGCCTGGTATAATAATTACATCTCAGAACCCGTGCTTCCCAGCAGCTTTCCATAGTGTCATCTCTTCTGCAGATGTAGACATGATGTACAAGAGACTATGAATCATCAGACTAGACCACCTACTTTCATGGCTTTATGCGATGCCCTTTGTAGGCACTTTTATCCACTGCCAGAAGGTCAGCATGGATATTCTGACCTTCCACAGTTTGGAATACGACCCTACACACAACAAGCTTTGATGCACTTTTTGCTCTGAGGCCTTTCTGTCATTATACACCTTTTCAACAATTTGTGCTACAGTATCGCTTCTGTGTGGGCAGACCAGACAGACTAGCCTTTGAACACGGGTCATTGATTCTCTTTTTTTTTTTTTTGGAGTTACCAACGCCTGCATATCGGGAACATGACCCACATGATAAGCTGTTTCTGAGATGATATGACTCAAGTCATCTAGCTATAACACCAATAATATCCTTATGCTTGACTTTCTTTCTGCCTCCAATGCATTATATTCAAGATCTGTCATATCATTTCACCTTGATAGATGTTATTGTAACAATATAATAATGTTATTCCCATCACCTGTCAGTGGTGTTATTGTTTAAGCTTATTAGTGAATGTCTTGAAAAAAAATTACTCTTTTGGACTTAAATTAAATTTTTA
>JAOTRA010026784.1:0-22245 GCA_026260255.1 Pseudolaguvia tuberculata | reverse complement strand
CCTTTTTTTCCTGTTTCGGTATTTACTTTAGTTTAAATATTTTTCTTATTTTTGTTTGCTTTTGCTTGTTGTCTTTTTTTTTTAATAAAATGAAGAAAATCGACTCGCCTATCCTGCGTGTGGGTGCGCTTCTCATTCCCGATCCTGCACCCCCCCCCTCGATGTGACACAGGGTTTCTGATCAGATTTGATCCTTTGGGTACAGTGATGGTTTAAACATTATTGTATGTGTACAGATGTGTTTATTTGATGTAATTCTTGAAATAGGTATAAATCAGCACTTATAGTCCAAATGCAAGTTTATGTAAATTTGGCCAGTTTATTCTGATTAACAGGTTTACATTTTTACTTTTTTAATTTATTTATGATTTAATCTCATAATTTCATGATAAGCATTTTGTCAATCATTCTGGATATAAGCACCTTATATAAATACTTATCTTCCGTGTCTTCTGACTGAGGTAGCACAGTGGTGTAGTCAATCTTTCGGTGTGGAATTTGCATGTTCTCCCTGTGCTTGCATAGGTTTCCTCCTCTCACAATACAAAAAATAAATACAATATGTTGATTGGTGACTCTAAATTGCCCATTGAAGTGAATGTGAGGGGGTTGTTTGCCTATGTGTTGCACATAGATGTTTATTCCAGTGCACATAGGGCTAAAGACAGGTGTACACCCTGGACAGATAACCAGTCTATCACAGAGACATACATAGACAAAGAACCACTCACACTCACTCCTATGACAAATTTAGAATCATCAATAAAACTAAAGTACATGTTTTTGAACTGCAGGAGAAAACCTGATTAAACACAATAAAACCCCTGCAGGGTATAAAAACCTGGAACCTTCTTGTTGTGAGGCAACAGTGCTAAACATTTATTTACTTTTAGAATTATTTTAATAGATCAGAGTAAAATAAGAGATATATTGAGAGAGAGAGAAAGAGAATCAAATTCTGGTCGCCGAAGTGCAACAGCTTGCACATAGGGGCAGACGACGTAAAATGCAAAACCACAGTGCACATTTATTTTTATTGTTATTGCATTCATATTTTAGTCTTGTAATTATATGATTGCTGTATTATAAATAAAAAAAATTGTTTCAGGGCGGCGCGGTGGCATAATGGTTAGCATGGTCGCCTCACAACAAGAATGTCCCAGGTTTGATTCCCAGTCTGGTGATCCATCTTAAAAAGTACATGTTAACGTCCAGGGTGTACCCCTGCCTCTTGCCCTATGTGCGCTGGGATAGGCACCAGCAGACCCCTGTGACCCCTAATTAGGCAATAAGCGGGTACAAAGAAAAATGGATGAATAGATTTCATTTCAAAAACAAATGTGTTTCTCTCTCTCTCTCTCTCTCTCTCTCTCTCTCTCTCTCTCTCTCACACACACACACACACACACACTCACCCACACACCCCACTCGAGAAAAGGGTACATAAAACAGAACTACATAAAACGAAAGAAAAGGTCATGCCAGGTTGAAAGGATGGAGTTTAGTATTGATTCTGATCTAATATGCTGTTTTTTACCTGTCGAGGACACCAGACCACAAAAACAAAAACCTACAGACACATTCCGTTTTCCCAATACAATATTCCACTCTCCTTGCATCATACACTGGATCTCCATTATATCTTGTCAACCTGCTCATCTGGCAGGATCAGAATATCACAGATGCTACCTTGACTGGTGTCAACCATCACAGGGGCCAGAATGTCTAGAAAAATGCATCCTTTATCTCATTACCTGAGATCAGAATCTAAATTAAGTCCCGTTATGCCTCCTCTCTCTCTCTCTCTCTCTCTCTCTCTCTCTCTCTCTTCTGGACTGTTTATAAGGACTTTCCGGCATGTGCAAGTGGAAATCACAGTATCGCATGCAGAAGGAAACATGGCTGCAAGGGATATGTGCAAAAACATGCAGAAACTAAATAAATGTTTTGCTCAGGGAAAAAAACCTGTTCCAGCAAAGACAGACAAACAATTTAATTTCCAGCACAGCACCACTTTCAAGCCCTGCAGGGGGTAAAACTGAGTCCCAAGTCCCACCTGTGGTTTTTCTGTCCAACTTGACAATGAAGTCTGCAATGGTAAACATGTGCCTGTATACAGAGTAACTTCATTTTATGTCCAACTGACCAGGTTAGGGGTCTTGCAAAACTTTGTGCCAGTGCTAGGAATTGAACCCTCTCTTGTGGCTATTGAGAAATGGTCATACAGTGGTTATGGCATTGGACTGCTGATCAGAACATTATGGGTTCAATTTAACAAATCCAGATTTATAAGATTCATAGTCAAGGATCTTATTTATAAACCTACCAATTTTTCCATTACTGTATTTTCCTGACTATAAGGCGCACTTAAAATCCTTCGAATTTTATGTGGCACAGGCTGCTGAAAAATCTGTTGTAATATGAATATACCTGTTGTAAGGAAGCCGACTAGGCCACGCCCCCTCCCGTAGAGTCGTCGTCCTGGAAACCAAATTATTCGATATGTTCGTCGCGATTTATTGAATCTGTGTGATCGGACTGAAGCCCCGACGAATTTTCGCTTACGAAAGCTACACCAGGACAGTGTTTACTCCGATGCCGCTCAATTAAGTTGGTGGTTCCTTCTGAGGACCTTTTGTGAAGTCTGACGGTGATCGGTAGTACCCTTGTTATTTTTAAGTATCAGTTTTCCTCCGTTTGTGTTTGGCGTGATTAATTTCATTTTGTGTCTGATAAATATACTGTACCTGCATCATGGATCCGATCTTTATTAGTCCGTCACAGAATAACTCGCCACCTAAGGATCCAGCGGTACATGCGCAGTGGGGCTTCCTCCCAGCGTTAGCCCCCCGTTAGTCCCACTGTCTGTGCGTCGGTTTGCCACACGCCCTCCGGCGGAAATGCCCGAAAAATTTAATGGTGAGCCCCCTAAGTAGGCGCCGTTCGTGGAAGAATGCCGGCGTTATTTTTTATGCTACCCGCACGCTTTTTGCACATCATGCAAGAAGTGCGCATTTATGTCGGCGGTTTGGGACATAAATCCTTGCCTTAATTATGATGTTAACTTCCTCCTCACTCAACTACTGAGGGTGTTTACTCCCGACACTGAGGAGGAGGTCACCCTAGTTAAGGCGGCCCAAATTGCGGCAGCATGGAGGACACCTACTCTCCGTGCGCTAGGGAGGTTTACATCCTGTCCGTCCAGATTGTTGATTACGACAGTGGTCCCTTCGAGGTGGTGGAGACTACCCCTGTGCCATGACACGGCCTGGTGTCACATTTGCTGGATATACAGCTGAAGCCCCGTAAGCAAGCTGGATTGTTCGGTCCAGCGAAGGGTCACCTTCGGCTTGGAAAGGGCATTCCTGAGCCCTCTGCGTTTTCACCAGAGCCTTCTGCGTTTTCACCAGAGCCCTATGCGTCTTTACCAGAGCCCTCTGTGTCTGCATCAGCGCACTCAGCGTCTGCATCAGCGCACTCGGCGTCTGCAACAGAGCCCTCTGCGTCTTCATCAGAGCCCTCTACGTCTTTATCAGAGCCCTCTACATCAGAACTTTTGTTTTTGATCCCTTCAGAGTCCCCTTTGGTCCCTCTAGAGTCCCACTCATTACCTCTTGAGCTTGAGTCCTCCTCGGTCCCTCTTGAGTCCCCCTCGGCCCCCTTTGAGTTCTCTCCAGAGTTTCCCACTGAGGTCCCTTCAGTCCCTTTCGAGTCCCCTGTTGAGGTCCGTTTCGAGTTCCCTGTTGAGGTCCCTTTTGAGTACCCTATTGAGGCCCTTCCGGTCCCTTTCGAGTTCCCCATTGAGGCCCCTCCGGTTCCTCCTGAGTCCCCAGCAGTCCCTCCGGTCCTTCCCTTCAGAGTCCCCTTTGGTCACTTCAGAGTCCCCTTTGGTCCCTTCAGAGTCTCCTTTGGTCCCTCTAGAGTCCCACTCGTTACCTCTTGAGTCACCCTCGGTCCCTCTTGAGTCCCCCTTGGTCCCTCTTAAGTCCCCCTCGGCCCCCTTTGAGTTCTCTCCAGAGTTCCCCACTGAGGTCCCTTCAGTCCCTTTCGAATCCCCTGTTGAGGTCCCTTTCGAGTCCCCTGTTGAGGTCCCTTTCAAGTACCCTATTTAGGCCCTTCTGGTCCCTTTCGAGTACCCCAATGAGGCCCCTCGGGTTCCTTCCGAATCCCTAGCGATCCCTCCCGAGTCCCTCTGGTCCCTCCCGAGTCCCCAGCGGTCCCTCCGGTCCCTTCAGAGTTCCCTTCCTGGCCTTCAGAGTTCCCTTCGTGGCCTTTAGAGTTCCCTTCGTGGCCGTCAAAGTTCCCTTCGTCCCCGTCAGAGTTCCCTTCATCCCCGTCAGAGTTCCTGCGTCCCCGTCAGAGATCCCTGCGTCCCTGTCCGCGTTCCCGACGTGCGAGACTAGAGAACCAAATTGCATCCTTTTGGCGGACTGGAAGCCTCACCCTGACAACACTCCACTTCAGGCACTGTGGGCTGACTATGGGGTGTTTTTTTTTCTTTCTCTGTATTGTTTATTTTCGTCAGCCCGGGAAATGGTTGTTTTGAGGGTTTCTTTTGTGTGTGCCGACCTATCTCCCCGTTCTACTTTGTGAATTTTGTTTGATGTGTCGGGCGGGGGAGGGTTGTTGTTTTTTTTTTTTTTGGTTTGTTTATGCTGGTGGACGCTGAGGTCGAAGTCCTTTAAGGGGGGGTATGTAAGGAAACCTACTAGGCCACGCCCCCCCTGTAGCGTCGTCGTCCTGGAAATCAAATAGTTCCAGGGCGTTGACGCATTATTTAAGGCGACACGCCGATATGCGCGTCGCGAGTTATTGAATCTGTGTGATCGGATTTAAGCCCCGACGGGTTTTCGCTATTGAAACCAGGACAGTGTTTACTCTGACGCCGCTCAGTTAAGTTGGGGGTTCCCGCTGAGGAACTTTTGTGAAGTCTGACGGCGATCGGTAGTACCCTCGTTATTTTTAAGAATCAGTTTTCCTCCGTTTTTGTTTGGCGTGTTTACTTTCATTTTGTGTCTAATAAATAGACTGTACCTGCATCATGGATCCGATCTTTATTAGTCTGTCACACCTGTTCATTTATATAGCACTTTATAATCTGGTGCACCTTATAGTCCAGAATATACGGTAATAAAAGAAAAGATGTAAATTATTACAAAAGGATGTAAATTATCCTTACAACGACATTCCATATTCAAACCCTATCTTCGGCCTCAGCATTCACAAACCGATGCTGACTGGCTTCCTTTCACTGAACTGGATTGTTATTTCCAGAAGCTCACCCTGGTCTTTTATTGATGCTTCCATTCACCGCAGGAGCTTGCTGTCCAAACATTCAGGATTCAGCTGTCTTCTATTTATACACTATCGGAAGCCTTGTCCTCACTCAAAGCTTGTTTACTGATAAATCCTGATCACTGTGATGTCATTCAGGATCATTGCTTGGGTTTTGTTTCACTGGAAATGAGTGCTATTTGCTTCATGTATCAGATCATCTGAATGGATGCTGCATGAATGCAAATATCAATACCCACAAATGCTGTGACCAAAATTGCATACTGTACATCCATACTACATAATATGCAATGTGAGCTGTTTGTCTGACTCCTTAATAGACTCCTTTAAACGCCTTAGCACCTAAACGAGCTGTTTGGTGGTCTCTACTTTATAATATTTAGTGCTTATTTGTACTTTTATTATTAACTCTCTTTTTATGAGATGTTAGAATGTGGCTACCAGAGCATTATCAAGATTTACATTTTACAGCATTTGTCAGATATCCGTATCCAGAGCTACTTACAGTTATCTCTTTCATACAACTAAGCAATTAGTGGTTAAATGCCTTGCTCGGGGGCTCAGAAGTAAAATATTAAACCCATATCTTCCAATTAGGAGTCTAACAACATAACCACTGTGCTAACACTTCACGATCAAGAACTGATGTCACAATGTCAAGAAAGCTCCAGGAAAAAGCCAAGAGGTCTGTGCTAAACACTCAAGTTCTACCAGACATTTCAAAGATTTTCCACACCAGGTTTCACAATGGGTTTGGGAACATTGAGTCGGTGAATATTATGCTGGAAAATGTTCATGCATTTGCGTTAATGCAGTAAATTCAGCAAAATTGTGTCCAGTCCGTATAATGGTCTGTATAATGGTCAGGATTGAAAATATAAATTGCATGTTCTTTCTATGCTTACATTGTTTTACTCAAGGTACCTCGGTTTCCTCCCAAAGACACTGTGATCACTGTGTACCCCTCCTGCCTTCTGTGCTTTCATAGAGCTGAGATGGACTCCAGCAGACCTCTGTGACCCTGAATTCAGAAAATGAATGAATGAATGAATTAATGAATGAATGAATAAATTAATGATTGAATAAATGAATGAATAAATGAATGAATGAATAAATGAATGAATGAATGAATGAATGAATGAATGAATGAATGAATGAATGAGTATAAAGAGATGTAAACCTAGTGCTGGTTGATCGTTAAACTGTACAGTGTAAATTGACCTAGAGAGTTTAAATCCACTATAAATCCATGTGACAAGCACTGAAAATGAAACCAGACTAAACATGGTGTCACTTTCTAGTTAAATCTTATAATTGCCAGCTTAAGCTCATTTTCCATTTTTGGCAGGATGGTTCGTCTAGCAGATCTCCAAAATGGTCCCTGTAATGAAGCTGCTGAAAATATCCTGCTACAAAAGTGTCGTCTGATTTGTTTATCCTGATGCCATCCTGCTGACTCTGCCAAGTTTCCTCCGCCAAGAAGAACTCACTCTCTTACCATCCTGAAGCAGCAGCACTGTCACTTTGAGTCTGTAAAAAATGGGCTAAAGTCGTTCCTAATTAAAAAAAGAATCGACCGTTAGTTCTGAAGTAGCAGGAATAAAAATGTGTTGGAGCTTTAAAATGGGGTCGCTGTCACAAAACATGTTACAAAGAGATTAAAATCAAAGAAAGGAAACTTTGATGCGGCTTGACGTAATAATCTGTTACAGGAAAAAAATTGGTAGATCAGTGGTAGTTTAGAGTTAGGACGACATCCTAATCAGCGGTGATTCACTGGTTAAGGTGCTGGTTGTTGATCAGTAGACCAGAAAGTCTTGGGTTCTAGCCTCTCTTCAGCCACTGTTGCGTCCTTGAGAGACTTACTTAAGGTGGGGGTATGCAAAGAAAACATTTCACTATATGTTGTGACAAAATTCAACCCTTATTCTAATCTAATAATTGGAAATATATATACAACCTAGGTTCTGCAGCTAGTGACATTATATCTACAAACTCCAAGGTCACCTTAAAATGTTTAGTTTTAATAGTTCTTCTGCTGATTATCAATGTCCGTTGATGAAGTCAAAACCAAAACATTAAGTAAAATAACACATATATTCGAATACCATGAGAGTGAGGGGCTCAAATGTTACTCGAGTTAGAGAGAGGAAACTGAGCAAGCATACTCCACACAGAAAGATCCCCAACCCAGGACCTTCTTGTTATGAGGTGACCCTGCTAACTACCATTCCACCCTAAGTTGTATTACATATTTTAAATCTCTTAGTAGTTTCAGTACCTGTAAAAGGTTGAAATAAGCGTCTCCAAGCCTGAGGATATTTCAAATCCCTACAAGCAAGCAAGAATCTCTGATTTTTCTGAGTCAATCCCAAGCTATAAAGAGTCATAAACTACACGATAATCTACGTGAACCCGACACAAAGGCAGGCTAAAATTGAAGGAGGAATCCTGTAGTGTGGAGGAGGCTTTCCGCAATCCACCCTGCTTAAACCAAGCATTGATTTCATCATAGCAGGTTTTAGACTAAGCAGCTCACAGATACTGAAGGCTCCTCACCAATCCTTGTCTATCGCTAATGTTAATATTAGTGTGCCGAAGCGTTGGTCTTCTCTTTATCAAAAGCCTGAGGTGTTTTATTTTTCCATTATGTTGGAGTGCGATATTAAATTCCATCTTAAGAGCTTCTCGGGTTGTTTCTCAAGTGTGTGACTCAATTGATGGTCTGAAATAAAAAAGCACAACAAGGCTCTGGGTCAAGACTCGCAATAATCACAATTAATATTAAGCTGTTTCATTTTCTTCCTGTTAAACTTTTACTGTGGAAGTGGTAGCCAAGTGGTTAAGGTGTTGGACTGATACCAGAAAGACCAGGGTTCAAATCCCACCTCCACAAAGCAACCACTGTGGGCCCTTGAGCAAGGCCCTTAACCCACAATTGCTCAGTTGTGAAAAAAAAGAGACCAAATGCAAATCACTCTGGATAAGAGCGTCTGCCAAATGCCTAACTTTAACTGTAGTCCAGTTGTGGATTTGTGTATGAATAAACGTGGAACTACTTACATTTTTCATTCCGGGACATAAATATGAACTGTAAATGATTTGGTTGGAAATATGGACCTGACACTTGAAACCTGACACCTGAAGTAGCTTTAAATACTGCAGAATTAAAAAACAACAACATTCATGTGGTTAAATTTATCACACTTTAATTTCAGTTTGCTTTTGTGGCATTGTAAGTCATGTGTGCCCACTCAAGCAGTATGTAAATTGGATACAGCAGGTTTTCTGTTTTCCGTTTTCATCTCAGGTCTAATTTTAGCATGTTGAGTGTCACCTGATCTTTATTGTCCAACACTTAATAGTTAACAGTATTTACACAAACTCATCCCCAGCCGATTCCAACACGCCTTCAGACATGGAAACTGTGTTATTATTGCTAAAGTTGAAAACATATAATTTCTAAAAGCAAATGACTATGTTGAAAGTTCGACAGACTCTTTCACTGCCGCAAACCCATTCCCCCCACAACTCATCTCTTCACCCCCCTCGGGCAGCTGCATAATTGTCTTCATGCAAATGCAGAATGCACAAATAGGCTAGTCGAGTGTCGCTTATTTCCATTTCAGATCAGCATCGGTTTTCCTGCTGAGCGATGGAGGAGTCGATTTAACTTATTTAACTTTACATTTGAATAAAAACAGGATTCTATTCACGCCTCGGAATCTTTGTTGCTATAGTAACAGCTCAGTGACATGGATACAAATCTGCGATAGAAAATGCTTAACATAACATTTAGCATAGATTCAAACTGCAGTCCAGTTAAAGTATAAATTACTTGAACTGGACTGTAGTTTGAATCTATGCTAAATGTTATGTTAGGCATTTTCTATCGCAGATTTGTATCCATGCTAAAGAAACTAATTCAGAGCATGGGTATGAAAAAACCCCCGCTATTAGCACTATATATCACCAATGTTTGTCTCTCAAATGTGTGTGAGTGGTTGTTTGTCTATAGGTTCCCTGTGATGGACTGGTGTACTGTCCAGGGTGTACCCTTTCCTCTCGCTATATGTGCGCTGGGAGAGGCTCCAGCAGATCCCCGTGACCTCGAATTAGGGGTAAGAAGATGAATGAATGAATGAATGCTTGTCTCTCAGTGAAGCTTCAGCATCAAAGTCTCCTCTAGTTTCTCTTCATGATACGTTCTGAGATCTTATTTTTTTGTCCAATTCATCTGGAGATAGGGTTGATCCCCAGAAAAAGGCTGAAGATTAGCGCTCAGTCTTTTCGTTGCTTGGTCCTAATCTCCCACTTTAAGTCTGTAATTAATGACATTTAAGGATGATGGAACCGCAAATGGGCTGTGGATTTAAAGAAGGATGAACACACTTACGTCCAGCTTTAAAGATACGTTAGTGTCATTCAGCTAACAGAATAATGTTAGTTCTGCTTCAGTTCCATTTTCTGTAATCTTAACCTCACTATAAAATGGAAAGAACGGGCTTTCTTCGGTAATATATCTAGTCATTATTTGTTTTAAATGATTATATCATCGGAAATTCAACGGCAATAATCCTGATAATTTTTTTAATTTCAGTTTTTATTTAGTTATGAAATTGATTGATTCAAGAATTTTCATTCATTAAAGTTATTCATTAGTTATTGATGAGTGCTAATATTATATTAAATATATTTTGGAGGGCAGCACTGTTAGTGTAGTTGTTAGCACTATTGTATCACTGCAAGAAAGTCACAGATTCAATTCCCTTACTGTGTTTTCTTTGGGTACTCCGGTTTTGTTCAACAGTCCAAAAACATTAGGTTCATGAGTGCGTCTAAATTGCTCATAGAGTTAGTGTGTTTGTGTGGTTATTCGCCTTTGTGTAGCCATGCATTGGATTGGTGACCTGACAAGGGTGTACCACTGCTTCTCACACTATGTGCACTGAAATTGGCTCAAGCAGACCCCGTGACCCTGAATTAGGGAATAAGCTAGTTAGAAGATGAATGAATGAATTAGTCCTAATATTAAATTAAATATATTTACTTTTGTTTACGTGCTTTATTAATTGATTTTATTATTTGTAATGAATGCCTGGTTATGTGTCTCATTTGTCCAATTATCTCATTGACACATAAGTTTATAAAAGAACTCATTATTGAATTCTTTTCATTATCAAGATTTCTGTTGCAAGTCAAATGATGAGGTAATCTGTAAGAAAAATGTACAACATAAGAAGTAAAAAAGAAAAGCTCTCGTGTGCGTGAGCGCGTGCACAGCTGAGTCTCGTTGTGCGTTAATTTCGCACGCTTATAAGCCGGCAGTTTCCTCCTAGGGATTATTGGTTCGTTTCCCTTGTTACCCTCTCCTCTCCTCTCCTCTCCTCTTCTCTTCTCTTCTCTCCTCTCCTCTCCTCTCCTCTTTTTTTTTTTTGTCATGTTTTGGTCTCAAGTCAAGTTTAGAGTTTTCGTCTGATCATGTCTCGTCCTGAATCTTGATTTTGTTTTCATGTGAGTTTAAATCTTGTTCTTGTTTTTTTTTTCTGTTATGAATAAAATGGTCTATTTAAACCGGTATGAGATATGACGGCCGACGCGGTAAGTGTCTGAGGTTTGTACGGGAGTGCACAGCGTTTTTAAAATCTCAGCCCCACACTTGCACCACGCCCAGGAGCAAATGCGGGCTGGTGTATTTGTGTTTAACGGGGAAGGCACTGGACTGGGTAGCTCAAGCCTGGGACTTAAACCAGCGTCTCAGGGAGGACATCCTCTACCTTTTTTTTTTAATTGAATCTTGATTTTGTTTTCATGCAAGTTTAAATCTTGTTCATGTTTATTTTTTAAAATTTTATCTTTATTTTATGAATAAAATTGACTATTTAAACCCGCCAATCCTGCGTTTGGGTGCACTCCTTATCCCTGATCCAGCTCCCCCCACCCATTCTGACAATTGATGCATGTTGTTCGATAATAAACTGCATTCTTCCAGATTCACCTTTTCTTTCTGTCTTCAGGACGCTGGAGTTTCATTCATCCACCTTATTACAAGGAGAGCTGGACCCTGGGGTAACCTCCTTCTGCATTCATTTGTACCGTGTCACTTTTGGTTAAGATCGCGTCACATACACTGACGTACATGTACGCTCTAGCGGTTCATTAAAACTGCTGTCACATTGACTAAAAAAAAAAAGACAAATTAGAGACAGCTGGCCAGTTAGCAGTGCCAGTGATGTCCACTGGCAATTTTATTCTCATTTCTACTCACAGATCGTGAGAGACGAATCGGATCAAGTTCTTTTCTGAGGCATTGCCCTTCATATTCTCAAAGCAATGCGGTTAGTTGGAGTGAAACTTCTAGCTAGTCATGGAAATGTTCATAAAAAAAGGAAAGGTTTTGTGTCTGTCTGGCTGGAGGAAAGAAAAAAAAACAACACTTCTCTAGCTGCTATAAACCAATTCTAACTCCAACTGAGCAATTTAGTTATGGTGGGGAGGTGCAATTTCAGTGGTTAAGGACCCCTGTGTGAGACGCCAGTCAGATGAGTCTGGATCCTATAAGTTGCTGTTTTTAATAAGTTATCTTTAGCGAAAATAAAAATGTGGAAGCCAAGTGGTTCAAATGTTATAGCGCTGGTGAACAGTTGGTAAAATTAGATAAATCAAAATCTTACTGTCTACTCTTAAATGTCTCTGTATTTTGATAACAGCATAGCAGAGGTTTGCTTCCTACTTGGAAGGCCGTTTGTATGAAGTAGCATGGGAAGGTACAACTTCTGATTCGCACACTACATTCCATCCCAGCTGACTCATCCCCATGTCAATATCACCTTGGAAAATTAGCTGAGCTCCTCTTCGACCACTTCTCACAAACTTGGAGTAGACAATCAATTATCCTTTTCCTCACATATTGCTAACACAGCATATTATCCTGCAGATTTATCATCTACAACATTAGAAGGATTTGACCATTTTTATCTACTCAGGCTACATAGTTGCTTGTATAGTCTCTTATAGTAACTTCTACTGCCACTCGCTCTACCTCTGAGTGCACTTCGTCCTCTCCAGAGTATACAGAATGAGCTTCACATTGTTTTTAACCTACCAATTTTTGCACATCACACTACTGCTGCACTCCCTCCACTGGCTGCCTGTAGCCATACGCAACAGATTCAAAACACTGCTGCTTGCTTACAAAACCAAAAACAGTATCGCACCATCCTTCTCACATGACCTTGCGCTCCCTCAAATATACAAGCACTGCCTCAAGAGACATCTTCCTTAAATATCTGCCTCTCTCAGCGCACATAGGGTGAGAGGCAGGGGTACATCCTGGACAGTCCATCACAAGGCACATATAGACAAACATCCACTCACAAACACATTCACTCCAATTGGTTTGACTCAACCTAATGTACATAGTTAGTTACAGTTCGGCACTTAGCAGACTCTCGTCCAGAGCGATGTACAAACAGTGCTTAAAGTTATAACCTAGAACATTTCACAACTGATACAGATACAATCACGCAGTGTAACAACCATAAACAGTTGAAAAGCAGGATTTTTTTGGTTGTTTTTATGTGTGTTTGTGTGATGGGCAATCATTTAAAGGTATTTAGAGAACAGGCTAGTCTTCAGACGTCTCTTGAAGACAGCCAGTGACTGCTGTTATGACATTAATGGACAGTTTATCCCATCTGTTTGTAATTACTGTTTGGAGATAGGGTGGAGCAATATTGTTCTTGGCTTTTGTAAGAATTTTATGGCTGCACTTCTCTGTTCCTCGCCTCTCGTTCTGCCGGCATGTCTCGGGGGTCTCGAATCACAAGTGAGGGAATACAAGCGCTCAGGGAGATCAAGCATAGAACAAACACCAGAACTTTGTCATGACAGTTTATTCATGCAGAACTCTCCAAAGAATGTCATATGAAGGTGTTCATTATATAGGACCTCAAAACAATGGCATTTGGGTAACTCCTTCTGAGAATAACGGACAGGAAACCCCCTCCCATGCCTGTATCTTCGGATAACAGACAGGAACCCAACACCCCTGAGCATGTTTTACAGATAACCTCTTAAAGACCGGACATTTGATTCTGACTATGTGTGTGTGAAATGTGCTGAGGTGTGCAAAATACAGAAGTGTAACACAAAAGGAGAACACATGTAGACAATGTCACATAATCACAAAGAAATAACATACAATAAAACAAGTTACAGGAAAAGAAGTTCAACAAACCTCTTCAGCTTTGTAGGCGAGTATCGGTGTTTTGAACCTGATTTGTGCAGCTACTGGAAACCATCGGAGGGTGCGTAGCAGTGGTGTGGTGTGAGAGAACTTGGGTAGGTTGAAAACAACACATGCAGCTACGTTCCGGATCATCTGCAGTGGGAGTATCTGAGGGAGCACTCTGAGGGAGACCTGCTACAAGCGAGTTACAGTAGTCAAGTTTCGAGATAACTAGAGACTACACAAGCAACTGAGCGGCCTGAGTGGATATGAAAGGTCGTATCCTCCGAATGTTGTGATGGACAAACAAGCAGGATCGTGTAACGTTAGTAATATGGAATGAAAATGATAAATTGTTGTCCATAGTTACCCCAAGGTTGCAAGCAGTGGTTGAGGGAGATATTGTTGAGGATGGTGAGGATACATGTTTTTGGAAGGTGAAAGGAAGCCCAGGGGAAACCCATGCAAGTGCAGGGAGAACATGGAAACTCCGTACAGAAAGATCACCAGACCGGGAATCAAACACGGGCCCTTCTTGTTGTGAGGTGACCATTGTAACCTGTGTGCCACCGAGCCCACTGTTATTATTATTACTATTATCAATATTATTATTATTATTATTATTTGCATCTATAACAGTAATTAAATACATAGTATATTCATACATTTATCTTACCCGCTCATTCCCTAATTCAGGGTTATGGGGGTCCGCTGAAGCCTATCCCAGTGCACATAGGGTGAAAGCCAGGTACACCCAGGACAGGTCGCCAGTCCAACGCAGTACATAGTATAATTAAGTCTAAGTAGAGTACTAATGATTTTTGCTGTGACTGATATTTAATCAAATGTACATTAGCAACATTTAAACGCTGTTTTCCTGGAACCCTGGTGCTTGGTTCTTCTCCAAGAATTGCTTGGTCTTCTGATTGATCCCCGATAGAGGGAAAGCAGAAGTCTGTGTGTAACATATTGAAGTTAGCCAGATCCATGGGTGTCGTAATCATGCATTATTAATAAACTTAAACAAACGGAAATATTCGCGATATATATCTAAACAGAATGCGAATCAGGAAGTAGATCATAACTAACATTAAATACACTCACAATATACATGCGTGTGTGGTTTTTTTTTTGGTTCATTCTTTTTTTTCATTTTGCTAATGACTTTGACAAAGGAGAATCTTTTACAGATGGAAATTCGGCTTTGATTAAGAGAGAATAAGATTCAATTAAAAGTGCCTCACTTCATGTTATAATTAAATCTTTCTAAAGAACCAAAGATGCAACCTTTTCCAGTGTTCACTGGAAAGAGGACATATGAGTCACTGCTTCATTAACTGAGAACCTAAAACCAAACTAAATCAAAAAAAGGTCAAATGATAACATTCTCAATTTAAAGAAAAACTCTTGTCAGATGCAGATTTTTTTTAATTAATAGAAACACAAAAGTAAAATATAAAATGTTTTTATTTTTCCCTGTCAAAGGGTCTGTCACGGCGCCACATTGCCTCCCATTTCCAGACCAGTGTTTCTCTATCGCGCTTTGTGCAGCATGCAGTTGAACATCATCCTGTGTGTTCAATAAGCAGTCTTTAAATATCAGCTATATTAATAATAATTATAATAATAAAAATAATAATAATAATAATAATAATAATAAATGTGCTGTTTGTTTCTGATTTTCCTTGCTTAGTAATCCTGAGACTGTCTGGGATATTGACCAGAGGAGGCTCCAGTTGCCCCCATCTCACCAGAAGACACCCCAGCCGTCCTGATCTCGCCAGAGGGTGCACCAGCCATTCCCATCTCACCAGAGAACACCCCAGAAGGTCCATGTCTTGTCAAAGAAGACCCCAGCCGTCCCTGTCTTGCCAAAGCCAGCCATCCCCGCCTCGTTTAGCTCTCCAGGTGTCCTGCAGCCTCACCCTAGCTCATACGTTGGCCTGGTCCTCCCCACCCTCGCTCCGGGAAATTATTTATAATAAACTTTCACATTAGCACCAATCTGTCTGACTTTTTGTTCCAAGTTCATGACAGGGTCTTTCTGTTCAGAGTTTGTTTCTTAAAGCTTGCATGGGTTTCTCTGTGTTCTCCGGTTTCCTCCCACAGTACAAAAACATGTAAATTAGGTTGGTTGATTCTAAATTGCCCATAGGAGTGAGTGTGTGTGATTGTTCATCTATGTGTGGCCCTTTGTTGGACTGGTGACCTGTCCAGGGTGTATTCTCTATGTGCACTGGGATATGCATCAGCAGACCCCTGTGACCAAGAATTTGGAAATAAGTTAGAAGATGGAGATTTCCTTCTCCGTTGGAATAAATAACAAATGTTTATAATTGAAGAAGGGTTTTCCAGATATTGATTTTGGGCTGAAAGAATGAGCCTGTTTCTCTCTCTCTCTCTCTCTCTCTCTCTCTCTCTCTCTCTCTCTCTCTCTCTCTCTCTCTCTCTCATTAAGAGGAAATTTGTGCATTAAATAAATTGCTTGCTGTTTTATTAGATTTTTTTTTGCAGGAAATATTTGCGCAGATATTCAGATCTTTCAACCACCTGTTGATGACGAGCCCAGAGACTCTCAGAACAGATCTGAACTTCTACCTTCAATGGGTGGATACGAAGGATGGACATTTGTATGTGCAACGAGGCAAGAGATAAGACACATTACATGGTAGGCTAATTACATTTACTGAGCAGAACGACGGCTGACGTTCAATCACCTGGTATGGAGATGCAGCCGAACTTTTCTTTTTCGCATTCTGCCTATCTACAGGACAGAAATGGAATTGAGGAGATGGACAGAGAGTAGGGTGGAAACAAATTTTTATTCATATTTATATAGGTATTTAGACTATAGCATATACTAGCTAGTATATGACTTTGGTCTTTTAATATGTTAATATACCGATGTCAGTAAATTTTATTTAGTTTAAAAAGGTTTACAAAAAAGGATAACAAAGCCATAGTGTGGAGGGTTGGGGTGTTGGTGTCGTAGTGGTTAGCACTCACAGCAAGAAGGTCTTGGGTTCGATAACCGAGCAAGGGGTCTTTCCTTTTGTGTGGAGTTTGCATGTTCTCTCTGCGTTTGCATGAGTTATCTCCAGTTTCCAACCACACTACAAAACATTACGTTAATTGGTGATTCGAAAATGCCTGTAAATAAAGTATGTGATTGTTCGTCTGCAATGGACTGGCGACCTGTCCTAGGTGTAGCCCTACCTTTCTGTAGAGCCCTAAACTCTTCAGAAAATGGTGGACTGTATCATTATCATCATCATTATCATTTTCTGTCCGTTAATCTGGGACCAGGTCACAGGGCAGCAAACATCCCTCTCCCCAGCTCTTCCAGGGTAACACCGAAGCATTCCCAAGCCTCTCCACAGATTGCAGCTTAGCAGTTAACTTAACCTTAACTGTGTTGTGCTACCACTTTCAGTTTCTTCATTGTTCATTTTAAAGTCCACCACTAGAACATTGATCTTAGTTAATCAAGCAGAAATCAGACTTCAGTTTACTGCATACCATTAATTTTAATCCAACTTCTTTTGGTTAAGGTATTTGAGACAGTAATTTATACACAATAAACAAATCACAGGCACGGTGGCATAGTAGTTAGAACGGTCGCCTCACGATTCCCGGACCATGGATCTTTTTGTGAGTTTGAATGTTTTCCCCGCACTCGCACTGTGGGGGGTTCCTCCCACAGCCTAAAACAATTTCATTAGGTTGAACTTGAATGAATGAATGAATGAATGAATGACAGAATGATACAGTAATGTTTTTTTTAAACATTAAATATTGCAAGTCACATTACCCGGCCGGCAGTTGCGAGAGGTTGCAGGTAACAAGATTACTCGCATAGTATCTAACAGACCACCGCTGGGAATCGGTGACATTCACGTCGAAGACAAATTCAAAATAAAACCTCTCAGCTGCACCTGTAAACTAAGCTAATATTAGCGCTGCGCTAGTCCGTGAGAAACCACGTTTGCACTCATTTGCCTAATCAGCTGCTGTCACTCCTGACCTTTAGGAAGCTTTTCCAGATACAGTGTTTACGGAACCGGATCGAGATGACTGTTCCTACGTGTCAATTTTAATTAGCTGTCTTGCTAAAGAATGTTCAGAAAGTGCTGTGAGAGTGAGAATTCCAGCAAATATATATAATTTCCACCCCCATAATAATGTAATGATTGGTTGTTTTATAAATAATGTTTTATCCTGGAAAATGTTAGCATAAACTTTCTAAGATGAAAGGATTTATATCTTCAGCTGTGTTACTTGCTAATTAACATAAGACCTTACTTTATGTTAGTGTTACTATGGAAATGTCAGTATATTAGATAAATTACTTTGACAGAATTCTGTCATTGTCTGTACCATTGTCAGCTCTCTGTATGACATCACTAAATCTTAGTTTCCGGCTCGTCAACTGGTGCAACTCTGAAAAAACACTGGAGAATTCTATTGTTTTTACATTCTATACTTCACTTTATCTTTATTAACTGATGTTTTATGTGTTAAAGATCATAGCTGGCATCCCACAGTTCCAGGGTACTGTTTCCCAGCTTCGAGGATACCTTCAGAACCTTTTCAGCATTTAAATGTTTAATAACACATTAAACACGGCATAGGTGTGGGTTTCCTCCAGTTTCTTCCCACAAAATACATGTCCATTAGGTGTTACGTGTGAGGAATACCAACAGGAGTCAGACCTTGCGAACACGCTTTTATTCAGCGGTAAGTACAAACAAATCAAACTATAAGGAAATTAAACCAAAACCGTGCAGCAACGCTGCCCTAAGAAAAATCTTACTTAGCTTCTTCGACTTCGAAACCAATTCTGAGATCTGACGGGGACTCGAACATGGACACCAATTCTGAGAGCAGACAAACGCTATTCCACATAACCGTGAAGGTATAGTTCAAACTACAATCCGCGCCATCGTAAATAGCGCTCCATTGCTCGGCTGTTTGATCAGCCCCAATCCTCAATCAGCAGGTGATGGTGGTTAGTGATGAGGAAGGGGTACGGCATGACATTAGGTTGATTGGTGGTTGTGTCCAATGTGTACCTCTGCCCTATATTTTCGAGGTTAGCTTCCAGCAGACCCCCGTGACATCTATTTAGGGAATTAGAGGGAAATTAATGAATTTTAATAACATGTTAAACACAGCACATAAACGATTTTTAGTTTTCTAGATAGATAGGATACGTTTTATTTCGAGATGATGGAAGGGGAGCCAGAGCAAGGGATAGGTGGAGAAAGAGGATAGAGCAAATAGAGTGGGAGAGAGAGGGAACAGTGAGCAAAGGACAGTTAAAGAGAGGAAAAGCAAGTTAAATGTCAGCCATGCCACTCATCCCACAGTGCTGGAGGTCTGTCTCATTTACAGACTCGAATCCTTTTGAATTACTCATTAAATGGATCTCATGAATCATTTAAATCACTATGAATTCTGACTCCTTCTGCACTGATATTCCACTAGAGGCCACTCAACAACTCACTAGAATCCAATGAATCCTTGGACTAATGAATCTTTCTTATACACACACACACGCACACACAGATCTGCTGAATCACACGGTTCAGATGAATCATTAAATATGCGGTTTCGACTCTCCTATTGTTGATTGTGCAGGAAGTTTTCTAAACAATTTTTGCTACTAACAATTACTCAGAACAAATGAGTGGCATCAATTTGTATTATCTGTGTTGATGTTAGCAACAAGATCATTTAGGACAACAAGATCCTTTAAGGGTTACTTCCACTGAATCAATCTGTATTTGCTCTTTTCTTCTGATCGGCTAAATTATACATTCATTCATTCATTCATATTCTTACCTGTTTATTCTCCGAATTCCTCTGTTATGTTTAGGAGGGGAAACTTCAGTCATTCAATCATTCATTTTCTTACCCGCTTATTCCCTCAAACAGAGCGGGGGTACACCCTGGATCGGTTGCCAGTCCATCTCAGAGCAACACATAAACAAACAATCATTCACACACACATTCGCTCCTATGGGCAATATGGAATCACCAATCCACGTAATGCATGTTTTTAGACTGTTGGAGGAAACTGCGTGGGGAGAACATGTAAACTGCACACAGATCGATTTATTAACATCCACTGGCGTTCATTGACTGAAATAAAACATTCCTGCTAATGTTTCGGACAATTTTTAACACACAGCTGCTCGTGGAACGTGTGTGAAGTGTCATCACGCTTAGTCTCACCTGCTTGCGACATATGGCACATACCATTCTTTTTTTCCTGGAAAAACTTTAATGATGATGAGATCAGACGGTGAAGTGTATATACGTCCTAACTGTCCTGAAGCTGGCAGTAACCATTACTTACTTTTATGAAAATTCCATTAAAGTGAGTTAGTGTTTAATCCGGTCCTGATCAAGACTATCCTCTAAGCATAATAGTAATAACCTTTATAAAGACTGACACTCGATTCTAAGATTTTCTAAAAAAAAAAAAATCAACAAAAAGTCAAAACAACTGGGAGAAGCGTGACAGTAAAAAGACTTCAGCATCCTGTCACCACATCATCTCATCTCTCTATCTCATTATCTTAGCAAGATTTCTTCAATTTTACATGCTGGGCAGCTGATAGCTTAATGGATAAAATGTTCGACAAAAGATCAGTTTAGAGGTCAGAGGTTTAGTTTCCATCACAAACAGGCTTCCACCACTGGGCCCTTAATCATAGCCCTTAGTACTCAGTTAATCGGTTTGATAGAGTCATTCTGTATAAGGGAGTCTACCAAATGGCAGAAATCCCACTATTTCAGCACTCCACAAACTCATCTGGCTGTCTCATCATCCAATCATCAATACCACCATATCTCATAATTTCATCTCATCAGATTAAATATTTGCTTTTTAGCACCTCAGCATGTTATAATCTCACTTTAGCACCTCATTATGTCACCATATTGTTATCTTATCTAATCTCATTATATCAAAGTCTCATTATTTTGTCATTTCATTAACTTAATGTCACTGCTTCTTCAGCAACTTTTTCAGATTGTCATCCCATCATCTAAGAAAACAATAATAGTATTTAATTATTTTTGCATCTCAAAATCTCAATTTGTCATTTTAACATCATCTCCTCAACTTGTCATCTTATCTTAAAATCTCAGCATCTCGCCAAAATCATCATCTTCCCATTTCATCTCATCTCATTATTATTTCTTCTTCATCTGTTGCTTTCTCTTTTATGTAAAAATCCCTCTATTATTCACAAATGTCCTTCTCTCTCTCTCTCTCTCTCTCTCTCTCTCTCTCTCTCTCTCTCTCTCTCTCTCTCTCTCTCTCTGTCTAACTTTCTTTCACAACCGGCGTCTTTTTTCTCGAACTCTGTGTGTGAAAGACACCTGGGAGGTTTGGGAATTGAACCTAACCCAAACTCCTTCTTAGCCACACTCATGCACACACATACACAGACACACAAATTGTACGGACACGTTATTTCTTTACACTACTTATATTGCTGTCAACACACAGTAATGAAAGTGCACTTTCTAGCAATGCAAACACACCTCCACAGCCTTCAGTGCTTTAATCAGTACGCACTCTCAGTCTCCGGAGTCAACACACACATCAACTAACATTTAACAGCAGGATACACTCCCTATTTAACTAGCCCAAGGACACACTCTACTATCATCAGTGAGCTTTAACACATTACACGAAGAATCTAACAGCACAGCTGCTGCTGCATGTCCATAACATCTCACACTCACACACTAGTCAGGTGGTGATTCAATCACAGATGTCTGAACGGAGAGAGATTTATTTTTTGTCAATTCACTGGTAGCCAGAAAGAAGCTAAAATATGAACACCAACAAATTACAGGTTTTTGTTTTCTGATATGCTTTTATAGTAACTGCTTTATTTATAAATTCAACGGAGATTAGATGTTAGTTGATGGTGACAGCTACTTTAGCTTTCATTCAATCATTCATCTTATAACCTGCTTAGTCCATACATCTAGGTCACGCGGGTCTGCTGGACCATATACCAGCTCACATAGAGCGAGAGGCAGAGGTACAAATAAAATATAATTGCTGACTAAGGCAGATTTAGGGCAGGCCAACAGCTCACATGGACCAAAATCAGTCCAAGATATTCTAAGATCTATTCAACATTATAGCAAAATCAGTCCAATGATCAATGCAAAAACCATAGAGGTCCAAATCAACAAACCCTAATGTAGCTCAAATATAATACATTATATGAAATCAAGCTCAACACCACACCAGCGTTACTCCAAGAACATCCAAACCGAGGGTTAGAATGAGAACAAGACCAGACCAAACTTAAATCTTCCTCTTCTCCTTTCGACTGCTCCCGTTAGTGGTCGCCACAGCGGTTCACTCTTCTCCACATTACCCTGTCCGCTACATCTGCCTCTTTCACCCCAACTAACTGGATATCTTCCTTCCCCACATCCATAAACCTCCTCTTTGGTCTTCCTCTTTTGCTCCTACCCGGGACCTCCATCTTCAGCGTTCTCCTATCAATACACTGCATGTCCCTCCTCTGCGAACCATCTCAACCTCGCTTCCCTCACCTTGTCTCCAAAACATCCTACATGCGCTGTCCCTCTAATAAACCCATTTCCAATCCTGTCCATCCTTGTCACACCCAATGAAAATCTCAGCATCTTCAACTCTGCCACCTCCAGCTCCGCCTCCTGTC
>JAOTRA010026681.1:0-22253 GCA_026260255.1 Pseudolaguvia tuberculata | reverse complement strand
CATGTGTGTGAATGAGAGGGAAGGCAATGGAGTGGTGAGGTTGCAGGGAGAAGTGGTAGTGAAGGTGGAGGAGTTTATGTAACTGAGGTCAACAGTGTAAAGTAATGGAAAGTGTGCAGAGGAGGGACACGCAGTATATTGGTAGAAGAATGCTGGGGATGGATGTGCCGGACAGGAGGAAAAGAGGTAGACCAAAAAGTTGGTTTATGGATGTGGTGAAGGAAGATATGCAGGTAGTTGGGGTGAAAGAGGATAGGGTAGTGTGGAGAAGAGCGATCCTCTATGGCGACACCTAATGGGAGCAGCCAAAAGGAGAAGAAGAAGATTATTATTATTAAATTAAATTTTATTATAATTAAACCTTGATTCCCCGGTCGGGGGTGTTGCTGTGTGGAGTTTGGATGTTCTCGCTTTTGCTTGTGTGGGTTTTCGCTGGGAACTCAAGTTTCCTCCCACAGTCCATGCAGATTAGGTGGATTGGTAATTGTAAATGTGTGTGTGAAATTCTTTGTCTATGTGTTGCCCTGTGATGGACTGGCGACTTGTCCAGGGTGTACCCCCACCTCTCGCCCTGTGTGTGCTGGGATAGCCACAGCAGACCCCTGTGACCCCGGTTTCGGGAATAAGTAGGCAAGAAGATGAATGAATGAATGAATGAATGATCTAACTGCATATGCACACTGGCTTAAAAAATCAGGATTTGATAAGATTCTTAACACATTTAAGGAAATGAATCTGATGTTCAGACAACATTTACATGCAAATTAACTTAATGGTAGTACATTTAACTACTGTACCTTTTCATATAACCAACGTAAACATATTTTCATGTTAACATCCTCACCATCAGGGGGCGACGTAAGACAATAAATACAACAACATAGATCCAAGCATGTCCACAGGATGGCACACAGCCCAACGCGGGAAACCCTGTAACACCTCGAACGATAGTTGAAGCCCGCGCGGGTTCTCCATATTTGCATATATCGAATTAAAATCGCACATAAACATATAAAAATGTCTGCTATAACATACAGAGCACAATAACAGCCTTTACATTACATTACAAAACATTTTAATTGCACATATAAGCGTGAAATTACATATGTTGGCTACCTAATTAGAAAAAACTTTCATACATGACAGTCATGACAATGCGACACATGTTTGTTTGTCGCCCCTCCCCCTCTCTTTTTATAATCTGCTTCGCGCGCTTCTCTCCTCAGCCTCACCCTCGTCATGAAGAGGGAAATGGGCGTGGCCAGTCTGCTTCAGTAAATTCTTGAAAAAAAATGGAGACTTGCTTTGAGAACCTGCCAGTTTTTATATGATTTATATTATATATACATTAACTTCACTTTATCTATTCTTCAGTACGTATAGAACAATTGTGTTAAATTTATGCATATTCACTTACATACTAAATCCTGTTTGCTTTTTTAAAACCTGTTAGTGTTTTTGATCTTTTCAATCAAATCAATCAAATTTTTACCAAAGGCTAATGTTGGAAACCGATAATAATAATAGTAATATTATTAACCAACAATCTTAGCAGAGCTCTCGATATTCTCTACTGTCAAACCTGAAATAAATAAATGGGCCATTTAGCAAAAATCTTTTTATAGCATGGCTACATATTAAACATATGCATACACAAATATTAAAAAACATATTTCTTCATTATATTTCTTTAAAAACAATGACCCCCTATTGGTCATTGATGGAACTGCAAGATAAATAAGCTAGCAGACATTTTGAGCAAGAGAACACAACAGAAAGTGGCATAGAAACAAAATGGCTGACTATTTAAATATTTTAGTTTTCTAAACTACAACATACTATAGACATTCCTATACTTTATGGCATTTGCAATTTTGACATTCAAGGGATTATACAAACTAATTTACAGTTTAATTGACAACAATATTCTACTTGCTAATAAACTAATTATTCATGCAATGTATACTTAGAACCTCAAGGTTCAAAGTGTTTGTCATATGTACAGTAAGGAAACAGATTTCCATGCAATAATCAGTGTGCGAGGGTTCCAGGGTGCAGTCTATTCTTACAGACTCCAGGCAGCTGTTAAGGAGTCTGATGGCAGCTGGAAAGAAAGAGTTCCTCAGTCTGGTGGTCCTGCACTTCATACTCCTGTACCTCCTGCCAAAGGGGAGAAGTGTGAACTGTTGTGGACTGACACCATTTTACATTGAAGATCACTTTAAAAAGTAATGAAATAAATAATATAACATCACAAAACAATTAAATTCCCCGAGAATTGTTCCATATATATTCATTGATTTCTATAAAAGCATGTCAGGGAGAGCTGTTTGGAACACCGTGCGTTGACATGGTGTAAGATTAGACTCCGCCCACCCCACCCTTTCCATACCCCGACCCTTTTCTGTATTATATTTACAGCATTGTATATATTACTATCATTAACTGTTTTTATATTAGTCACACAGTCCCTCATATCACCATGATCTCACTGATCTCGGATGGATTCCCTAATCCCATACCCCAAGTCGAGCCTGGTCATTTGAGGATTGTATGAGAGATGGGGGATGGGGACGGGCACAGAGAAACGATCCCTGGGAAGCCGTACTCGCTTTTAGGTTTAGATGAGTTACGATACGCGATAATAATAATAATAATAATAATAATAATGATAGTAACCGTAGTCTCATTGTTTAATTTTAAATAAATACATTGTGTATAACATCTTTTCTTTATATAACACTCCTCTCTTTCTCTGTTACAATGCAGTATACTATACAATGAGTTCCGCACACGTGACCTGATTTCGGTTTTACTTGTACACGCTGTTACATAATTCAAACGATTGGCTCCTGCGTTACTTACGCATCTTTTATACCGTTACATTCAGGAAACTGTAATATTTCAGTTTGGGTTTTTTTTTTCTCCTGTTGACTGTTTGGCAGCAGGTAGGAAGGAGGTGGTCGTTTTCTCTCAATCGTTTTGCTTTCGCACAGCCCCCCCCCCGCTTTCGTAGCACCGTGTGCGCGCAAGAGAAAGAGCGCTAGAGACGTTACCCTGTTTGACCAAGCCGGCGGTCGTTTACACACACACACACGCGCGCGCGCTCGCACTACACTACAGCACACCACACTACAGTCAGTCCGTTTGTGTTTGTATGACTGTATTCAATTCCGTCATCATTACGTGTTGAGCTGGTCATGCTGTAAGTCTGCGAACTGATTCCGTCCATGCAAAACATTCACAACGCAAAGACTCGCGCTTTGCCCTTATATTCTGGACGTTACCGGTAAAAGTACAAGCGGGTCTCCGGTATTAAACACGGGGTGAGTTTTTACATTTTATCAACCTCATTCCGGTTTCTAAAGTGCATTTAAACACTATTATATATGCGAGGGGAACAAAAATGTCAGTATATTGTTTAATTTACTCCATTTAACCGAGTTTGAAGGGTTGACATGTATTTTCACTACAACTATTAACCCTCTAGTTTCTATAGGACTGTCTGGAACTTAAAAAAAAAATCTTGTGTACTTTTCTTTTTATTATAACACAGACGTCTATGTCTTAATGATATATTAGTTATGCAACAACCAGTCATTTTTATAGTTGATTGTTGAATAATTGTTAGAATCACAAATTATTTGGCGATTTAGCTTAGGCATGAAGGTGAACATTGCTAAAATTGTCCAACTTTTACAATTTGTTAAAATATCAAATGCAATCTAAAATATATAAACATAACTGATAAAACAAGGGTGTCCATGTCTTCTTCTGCATGAGCACTGAATGAACTACAGTGGTTGAACTGTTCTATTGCTGGCCCTTTGCATTACACCATATGAAACATGTTTATCATTGTTGTTCACTGTTGCTACGAATCTGGAAGCCCACAATTGTATAGAATGCTTTTGTGTTGTAGCATTACATTATTCCTTCACTGGAAGGAAGAGACTCCAATACTGTTCCAGCATGACAATAGTCCTGAGCATAAAACACCTGAGCTCCATGATCACATTATTATTAGAGTTAAAGTAACACAAAAAGCAACTGTCGGAGGAAACAGCCACTCTAATTCAAGCAAGCTGCGAGTTTGCAAGTGTTGTACCTCCTAAAAGGACATTGTTTATTGCTTGTCAACTCATGTCAACCAGGTGCTCTAGCAGTCCTTTATTTTGTAGTACACCAGAGTCAGATAGCCAATGCCATGTGAAACTGTACTTTATTGAAAAGTAAATAGATCAAATCCAGTAGACACAATCGTAGCTGGTCTACAGTGCCACACAAGGTGGAAAATTTGACCCAAGGCGGGTTTATCCAGACAGAATAAACATCCAGAAAAAATATTTGATTGATTTGCATCTTAAAATGAGTGATTCAAGTATTTGGTTCTTTCAAACTTGGTGGAAAACCCTTGACTGTCACAGAGGTCAGATGTTCTTGCAGTTTGCCACGACAAGGTTTGCACAAATCTCTACTCCTCCTTTCCAGATCCTTTTTATGTCGTTAAGGTTTGACTTGTTGCAACTCAAATCTTTAGTTCCCTCTGCAAATTTTCTACCAGGTTTGGGGTCTGGAGACTTACTGTGCAACTCAAGCACCTAAATGTGCTTCTGTAAGACTTTGTTAACCACGTGTTTTCACATCCACAAACCTTTTAATGCCTTGGCTGAGAGAAGGATATTCTTACCCAAGATTTGCCTGTCCATAGCCCAGTCCAGTCCCTTGGATGCAGTAACCCTTAGGAGCAAATGTTTCCAATGCTTAAATGTTTCCAAAGTTTGACAATTGTGTTCCTTGGTTTGACAATTGTGTTCCTCGGTTTGTTGACAACATTCTTCCTCTGCCAAACATGGCAAGTTTAGTTGATTCCAAGGAGCTTTATTTTGCTCTTACCGGACCATAAAACATTCACTAAGATTTTTTAATCATTCAGATATCTATTGCCAACTTCAGACTGTACTTTCTTGAGCAGAGCGCTGCAGGATTTAAGTCCTTCTTGGCTTTTGGTCCCAGTTGCCTTGATTCAAAAGATTTTTCTCTGAATTCCTGGACTGATTTTGTACTGTTTTTCATTGGAGCTCCAAAACTCCTTGCATGGATCACCAGGCTGAAGGAGAGGAGTTATTGTGTTTTTTCCATTTGCGAATAATGACACCACTTGTTTGAACCTTATTACCATGTGGCTTTGCAATGGTATTCTAGCCCATTCCAGCCTTGTGTAGGTCTACAATCTTGTCCCTTGACATCATTGGACAGCTCTTTGTGCTTGGTTGTGGTAGAGTAAATAATTGCTTATGTAGACATGTAGCACCTTTTATATAGGTAGCTGAGAATATGGGCACATTTAATGGTGTATAAAAGACACCTGGGGGTCTACGTATTTTGTAAGTCTGAAATCCCAGGGCTCATCCAGTCGGGTTACCAAAATATATCCTCATACTTTAGGATCAGGGTCCCCTACTCCCAAGGACGTTATTAGGGTTTAGCTTCATAGACTTTTGATACAACTCAGCTATGGAATACTCCGGTCACTTGTTTATATAGAATATATTACGGTCACATTGCCAGTGTCTAGTGACAATCCTGCATCTTATTTACTGAGCTGCAACCGGCTCCCAGAATGTATACAATCACTGCTTTCAATTACGGTGCCTTGAAAAAGTATTCATACCCCTTGAACTTTTACATTTGGTCACCTTGCAATCTCAAACCTAATTGATTAACATTTTACACTCGCATGAAAATGATCTACGGGTTCAAGTAAATTAAAACATTGCATTTGTATTCAGCTGCTCTTGTTAGGGGTCACCACAGCGGATTATCCCTGTTTAGTCTCAGTATAATATACACCTGTTCTGTGAGGGCTTCGATGGTTTGTTAAAGAACACTAGTAAAAAAAAAACATTATGGAGACCAAGGAACAGGTCTGGGATAAAGTTGTGGAAAAGGTTAAAGCAGGGTTTGGTTAAAAAAATATGCCAAGCTTTTGAACAGCTTAAGGAATACTGTTCAATCCTTAATCCAAAAATCAAGACATCTGTCCAAATAAACTGACAGACCAAGCAAGGAAAGCACTCAGAGATGCAGGCAAGAGAAGGACTACAGATCTCTGCAGCTCATTTAAGAGAATCTGTCCACAGGACAACTCCTCAAATCTGGCCTTCATGGAAGAGTGACATGAAAAAAGCCATTGTTGAAAGTAGTCATGTTTGTAGTTTCTCTCATGCCTTGTAGGGGACCCAGCAAGGATACAAATATGGAAGAAGGAGCTCTGGACCCTGAACACACTATCCCCACTGTGAAACATGGTTGGCAGAATCATGCTGTGGGGATGCTTTTCTTTAGCAGGGACAGGGAAGTAGGTGAAAGTTAATGGCAAAAGGTTGCTTAAAAGATTCACCTTACAGCAAGACAATGACCGTAAACATACAGCTAAAGTGGAATGGTTGTGATCAAAGAATGTGTTAGAATGGCTCAAAGACTCTCACCATCCAATCTGGCTGAGCTTGAGCCATTTTGCAAAGAAGAATTGGCAAATTTCAGACTATAGATGTGGTAGAGACATACCCCAAAAGACAGCCAACGTATTTCTGCGGGGGTGCTGAATACAAATGCACATCATACTTTTCAGATTTTTGTTTGCTTAACATCACAAAAGGAGACTGAGTTGAAAAATGTTGAGATTTTCATTGGGAGTTGTGAGGGTGGACAGGATTAGAAATGACTTTATTAGAGGGACAGTGCATGTAGGATGTTTTGGAGACATTTGGACATGTGCAGAGCAGGGACATACAGTATATTGGTAGAAGAATGCTGAGGATTGAGGTGCCAGGCAGGAGGAAAAGAGGACGAACAAGGAGGATGTTTATGTATGTGGTGAGGAAAGACCTGCAGGTATTTCGGTTGAAAGAGGCAGATGTAGAGGACAAGGTATTGTGGAGAAGAGCGATCCACTGTGGCAACCCCTAACGGGAATATCACAGTGTTGATTTATTATATAAAATCATAATTCTTTCTTCTCCTTTTGGCTGCTCCTGTTAGGGGTCCTTACAGTTTCCAATCTCTTTCAGGTTACCTCTCCTTCACAAAACATAGTACACCTGTGTCCAACGTCTTCCACTCTTGTACGTCACCCTATGCTCGTCCTTCTTAAAATATGTGTTAACCACTGCCATCTCAATCCTTTTAGCAAAATCTACATTCATCTGCCTTTCTACATTCCTCTTCTTAAGGCCAATTACCTCAGTTACCTACACCAACATGACCATTGAAGTCTGCGCCTATCACCAATCTTTCATGCCTAGCTACACTTTCCAGCTCTCCATCAAACTTACTCAAGAGTCTTTCCTTTTCCTCCATCTTACAACCTACTTGTGGTGCATAAGCTCTGATATTTACCATCACGCCCTCAACTTCCAGTCCCACGTTCATCACCCTATCAGAAACTCTTCACCACCGCACTTTCAATGTACTCTTTCTTGAGGATTACACCTGCACTATTTCTCTTTCCACCTCCTGTTCCTGGCCTTACTCCCTTTCCACCTGGTCTCCTGAACACACAACATATCCACCTTTCTACGCTCCAGCATGTCGGCTAACTCTCCCTTTACCAGTTATAGTACCAGCATTTAAAGTACCCAACCTAACCTCTACTCTCCTACACCACTTTTTCACCTGCAGTCTCTTTCTCCTCTCCTCCTCCACCTTTGGACAACAGTAGCCCTACTTTTACCGGTACCCTTTTGGCTAACGGTACATGTGCCGGTCGTTGTGAAGCCGGGCCTCAACCAATAGTGTATGAAATTCTTATTCGTGATCAGCATATTTGATTTTGCGCAGTTTTACACTGGATGCCTTACCTAACGCAACTCTCCCAGTTTATCCGGGCTTGGGACCGGCACTAAGAATGCACTGGCTTGTGCAACCCTAATAGCTGAGTTATATAAAATCTTAAGTCTGTGGTTGTAAGGTGACAAAATGTAAAAAGGTTCAAGGAGTATTTTTATATTTTACTTTTGAATATATCTACCAGAATTGTATCAGAAACTGGCTGCAGCTATAACAGGTTTGGTTTTACCATAAATGTCTTGTTCAATTGGTGAGGGACTGTTGACAGATCTGTCACATTTACAGCATTCGGTAGATGCCCTTGTCCAGAGTGACTTAAATTTACCTCCTATTTATACAAATTGATCAATTGGGGTTTAGATGATGTCTTGCCCAGGAGCCCACAGTGGTGGCCCTGGTCTTTCGCACATTTTACATTTCTATAATAGTGCATGTATTAAGTCAAAACTGGTGCAATGGCCACTAGGGAAAAAATAAGCAGCTTCCCTGTGTCGTTGCAGAACAGATAGATGTGAATATAACGGTTCAACCCTATGTTAAAGTAAAGACAACAGCATATATCTACACAGAGGTCACATCCTTTTAACCATAATAGTTATGGGATGCAATATTGCTTATTATGTAAAGTCGTATTGGGTGTGGTATACCACTCTTAAGTGAGGTTTAAATAGTTCCAGCTCAGCTAAGAATTATTTTACTCTTCACATGAATTAATGGTCACAATAATTTTTTAGCTTTTGGAAAGAGGCTTATAAGAAGGACTAAAATCAGTAGACAGTAAGTAAATCCTATTTAATTTTTAAATAAAACGCGACAAAAAAGTGCCCTCTTTATGTAAGCCACAGGAATCTCAGTTCCTCAGATTGATCCTGCATTCTTTCTTTTCTGTTTACATATTCCATGATCACATGGACTGGCCGTTTTGCCTTATCTTATTGTTGCTTTTAAATTTATACACCACATCTCAGATTTTTTTAAATAAATAAATTTGTTTTATAACAATTCAAAAATTTGCAGCATTTCTTTTATATATATTATCTGTTATATATTTATACATCTTGTATAAAATTACAATTATGAGTTTAATCTTATTAATTCTAGTTCACCCCTAGTATGTATAAAGTGGTATAGCCCATGCTCCAGTAATTTTCCACTCAAGCCTCTGCATTCACTGTGTTCACTAAGGGGAGGGGCATAACTGTGCATGGTCTTGGTTCACAGGTTGACTGTGCTGCATTTTCTTGTGCATATTTTAATGTCATGTATGCGAATTTAGAAAAATTTGTTTGTGATAACTTTTTGAAAATACATAAGCTTTTAATTTTTTCCTACTACCGATAGATTTTTCAACCATGTTAAGGCTCCACCAGCACCAGATTGTACTGGGTTAAAGACTATTCACATTCCAGTGACATTCCAGTCTGCGACTCTCTCCACCTCTCCCAGTTCATCTCTGTCCTTGCACAGGGGCCCAGCAGTGGCAGCTATGTAGTTTTAAGAATTAGCTTTGTAGTCCATCTTATAACTAGCAGTCCAACACTAACTACCACGTCCCCTTATTGTATGGTTATTTGTGTCCTTGTCATATTACCCTTTTAACACTTACAACTGCACAGTATTTTAGAAATGTAAATTTAATAAGACACATGCAGAATAAAAGTAAGTTTCTGCAGTAGTATGCTCTTCCATAAATACACAAGATTAACTGTATCCAGGTCCTGGAATAAATCAATTAACCTCTAAAGCTTTTTTGTGTGAAGGGGAAAATTTGTGGTAAATTGTTGTAACAGACCTTTTTTATAAAAAAAAAAAAGAGGAAAAAAAGCATATTCAAATGACAAAGGATCTGGTGGCCATTTTATGTTACTGCAAGAGAATTGTGGACAAAATGTCTGCCTGAAAGAGGAGCTTCTCTTGGCAAAGTAATTTATATGTAGCATTTTATTAAATTCACAGTAAAATTATCTTTTAGATTAAATCTCACATTTACATTTCTGGCATTTGGTAAATGCCCTTATTATAATTTATTTTTTATTTTATATAACTGAGCATTTGGGTGTTAAAAGCCTTGATCAGGGAACTACCCATGATCTGTCAAAGTCAAAGAAGTTTAATTATCATTTTAACCGTATATGACAGAGCAGTATACAGTGAAATGAACTAACTTTTCTTTGAGACCATGGTGCTACATACAAGACAAAATAAGTACATACACAGGACAAGTGCAGGTCAAAGTGACAAAAAACCCCCCAAAAAACACACACCAACTAATAGCAGCCCCAAACTCCACTGACAATGCGCAGCAGTAAGACACCAGCACACCGGTTAGGGTAACGGGTAGGGTTTTACGTTCTTCGTAAAAAAACGTAAACACAGCAGTTACTAAACTCATGCAGTGCTGCTAGTTCAGTGGAGTTGGATGCAGTCCAGTTTATTTTCCAGGCAGCAGAGGATAGCCTTTTGTTTTAGTCTAGCATGGGCACCCGCTTCCTCAACGCGTGCCACTAACTAGAAGTGGTAGCCTAGTGGTTAATTAACAGTGGGGTCACTAGTTAGAATCTGAATCATGCAAAATCAGAGTAAACAAATGCAATTTGCGTCAAAAGTGCCGTGTAATACTAAAGTGAACTGTGCAGTTGTAAAGTAACGTGTAGTTGTGTAAGAACAGCAGTGCACGTGGTAGTCTGTTTGTGCTTCCATCTGTAAGTGAAGGTGTATTTGAGTGTCCATCCACTCATGTTGAGTCTGATGGCTTGATGGAAGAAACTGTTACACATTCTGGTTGTAAGGGCCAGATTGCTTTGGAACCTTTTCCCAGACGGCAGGAGTGAGAAGAGTTTGTGTCAAGGGTGTGTGTTGTCATCCACAATGCTGTGCCTTGCGGAACCGAAGTGAAGAGTGAATCTTTTCAGCTGTCTCATTATCCTCTGCAGGGTCTTGTGTTCCATCATGGTACAATTCCCAAACCAGGAGGTGATGCAGCTTCACAAGAGGCTCTCTTTAGAACATGGTAAGGATGGGAGATTGGAGGTTATGCTCTCCTTGGCTTCCTCAGGAAGTAGAGATGCTGTTGAGCTTTCTTGGTGATTGAGCTGGTGTTGAGTGACCAGCTGAGGTTCTCTGCCAAGTGAACACCAAGGGATTTAGTGCTCTTGACAAACTCCACTTGGGATCAGTCGAAGTTAAGCAGAGTGTGGTCACACTGATCTCTTTCATCTTGTCCACGTTAAGAGACATGTTGCTGACTCTGCACCAAGTTGTTAGTTGTTGTACCTCCTTCTCTGTACAGTGAC
Source organism: Pseudolaguvia tuberculata (assembly GCA_026260255.1). Lineage (NCBI taxonomy): Eukaryota > Metazoa > Chordata > Actinopteri > Siluriformes > Sisoridae > Pseudolaguvia > Pseudolaguvia tuberculata. The sequence continues at coordinate 11,109 of JAOTRA010026681.1, read as the reverse complement.
TCATTATTCCTGCTGATTAGAACCACAACGGTCGTGTCATCAGCAAAGTTAATGATGTGTTTTGAGTTGTGCATCTGTACTGACCACATTGGTTTGCCACACTATAATAAAATATATCAAGGAAGATGGAGAAGACCTGGGTTCAAGCCACACCACGGTTGTTATAGGGCTGCTGCACCATAGTTGACCCTTGAAGACAAAATATCCTAATTTTAACTGTACAGACACACTTCAGTCTGTTCAACAGTGTCCCCCAAATAAGTCAGGACAGAAAATTGCTTCGGTCAACATACGCCAGCTAGCAGGCAGGTTTAAAAAACAGGCAAAAATCAGTCACTGCTTATTTTCATTCATCTTCTATTCTTCTCCGCCTATTCCCTAATTTTGGGTCACTGGGGTTTGCTGGAGCACATTGCAGGAGGCAGGGGAACACCCTACCCTGGACAGGTTGCCAGTCAATTTCAGACCCACTGTGTAAGGAAACCAGAGTACTGGGAGAAAACCCATGCAAGCGTGGGGAGAACATGCTAACTCCACACAGAAAGACCCTTTTGCCTAGCAGTCGAACCCAGGACTTTCTTGTTGTTAGGCGGCCATACTAACCATTATGTCAACATGCTGCCCTACTTCTGATATAGTTTACGTTTAAAAATCTAACGTCCACATGTGACTTTTATTCTTATTGTAATGAAATTTGTAATGCCTTGGAAATGCCCTGAACGTTAAAAAGAATTGGAATGGGTGTTTATTCTAGATGTAAGAATAAAGTATAAAATGTTCGCTATCCTATCCAGGAATAATAGATATTTATGTACACTGTCCGACCAAAAAAAAAAAAAAGAAGGATTTTGTTGGACTGCATTTGTCTATATTGCACAGACTTGGGGACTTGGCAGGATGGGTTCATTACTTTATCCATCTCTTTTTACCCTGTAGAACTGTGTGAGGATGAAAGGTGGGCTTTCCTCAGTCTTCACATATAGGCACTGCTGTTTTTATTTTTGCTGATGGAGGTGGTGTTGAAAGGCCAAGTGAAGAACAAGGAATGTGGTGCTCTTGACGATTTCTACACAGGAGAGTCTGTTAGCTGTTGCACCAAGCTATTAACTGTTTCACCTTCCATCCTTTGGCTTGCTTGTCATTCCTGCTGATAAGTGCTCAGTGTGATTATGCTGGAGATGCTGCTTCCAATCTGGACTTATTATGGTACTCTAGTCAGAAAATCCAGGGTCTAGTTGCAAAAGGAGGCCAAGCAGACTCAGCTGCTTAATTGGGTGTAGAGAGATGATTGTGTTGAATGCTGAATTGAAGTCTATGAACAGCATTCATGTGTGTGTCCAGGTTATTGTCCAGGTGTGTGAGGACCAAATGGAGGGTTGTGGCAATGGCAGTCTATGGAGTGGTTCTGACAATATGCCAACTGCACTGGGTCCAGTGTGGGAGGCAGGTCTTAATGACAAGCCTCATGACAAGCCTTTCAATGGGTGTGAGTGTGACAAGATGGTAGTCATTGAGATTGTACAGTTCTTCAGTATGGGAACGATGGTAGCAGTTTGGAGAGATGTAGGAACAAAAACAGCAGACGTCTGCGGATTAACTCTGGTTAATCAGAGTCCAATCTTTATGCTCCCTAGCAAATTTTCCCTTTTCAACCACATTTCTTTCTTGAAGATAATGGTTCCCGACTATGAACTTTTACTTGGACAGGTTTTAAACCAATTTGAGTAGTTTCAGAAATCTTTTTCATGGCCATAATTTGGCTACTTGGAAACACATTAACACACCATAATCCAGGTGGTGACTCTTTTTGGCTGAAGTGTATATGTACTGTGGTGTGGACAAGAAATTATAATTGCTTGTGATTTTTTTTTGTTACATTACATTCACAGACTTGATACATTTGGGATACAGGGATGAAAAAAAATACTTTGTAAAGCTAGGAAAAAATGGATAGATTAAGTAAATTATTTCAGACTTCGGAAAGTTCAGAGCAGGTCGATTTGGCAATTGGGACTGACCAACTTTGACAAGGAACAAGTGTTGGGTAGATAGATAATGGTGGCGGCGCGGTGGCGTAATGGTTAGCATGGTCGCCTCACAACAAGAAGGTCCCAGGGATCTTTCTGTGCAGCATTTGCAGGTTCTCCCTGCGCTTGCGTGGGTTTCCTCTGGGCACTCCGGTTTCCTCCCACAGTCGAAAAACATGCAGAGAAGGTTGATTTGTGATTCAAAATTTTCCATAGGGGTGAATCTGTGGCGTGAATGGTTGTTTGTGTTTCTCTGACATTGACTGGGGACCTGTCAAGGGTGTACCCCCGCCTCTCGTCCTATGTGTGCTGAGATAGGTGCCAGCAGACCCTTGTGACCCCGAATTAGGGAATAAGTGAGTAAGAAGACTAGATAGATAGATACATTTCAAAGAATCCTAAAGACTTTAGGTAATGTCAGGTGTTTCTATATTGTACCAAGGAGGTACACGCAGTAAACCAGAAAGAGTCATTGTTGCCAAAGGCTCATTGAGGAGTGAAGACTAGCCTGCCTGGTATAATCCCACAGAAGAGCTACAGTAATACATTATACATGTAAGTAGTAGCCATGCTGATCCTTGTCCACAACCCAAAGGGCCTAGCTTTCATTTGCATGTGAGCATCAGAACTGGGTCATGGAGCAAAGAAAGAAGTTGGCCCTACAATAAAATTTAGTTTACCTATAGAAGAGAACAGCAGCGGTACACCGTGGACAGGTTGCCAGTTCATCCCGGGGTCACACATAGGCAAACAACCATTCACACACTGGGCAATTAAACCCAATCAACCTAATGTATGCTTTATGACTGGATGGAAACCCACGCAAGCGTGGGGCAATACATGCAAACTCTGCACAGAAAGGCCCATTGACCATGAATGGAACCTGGGCCCTTCTTGTTGTGGGGCCGCCCCTCTTTACATGATCTAATTTTGAGGTCCTTCTCTAAACAGTGAACATTGTGTATAATATGTGTTGTTTGCAGTTTATCAATCCAAACATATCAATCTAAATACAAACATAAATTTTTTCAGGTTTTAGCAAGCATTTTTATAGAAGATGAACTCAAGATTCTTTACTCTTAAAATGCATTTTGGTTAGGGTATCCATTAACTGAAGTCATTTCATTTACTCATTTTGTATAAGGTCATGATGTATAGATGCAGTTAATATAATTACTAGCATAAAATAGTCTTGGTTACTCATTGCTTAGTAGAAGCTTGTTGTAGCTCAGTGTTTTCGTTTCATTATGTATTCGGCTAGTGTATGGACCCGACATTTTCACACTCTATAATAATGAACAGCTGTCTTTATTATATCCCTACAGTACAATTTCACACAATGTCCCAAACTAGTTTAACTCTTCGCTACTCAGATAGGTTTCACACTGTTTCTAGTAGAAAATGGTACAGTCCAGCACAACTACCCATCCCCTACTCTCAACATGTTTTTTTTGAAAAGCATATTGAAGAAAATCCCACAATGTCCTGGACACCTTACAAATTGTACAGTGGATAGGAAGCCAACAAAGTTTCATTGTGTGGAAAATAGGACATGGCACCAACATATGGGACATGGTACTTTCTGACCACACATTTTTTGCTCCTATTCAAAAGGTCATAAGTACGCAATATGGCTTAAAGTTTTTGGACACCTCCTCAAGCTGTTGCCAAGAATATATAGTATATAAATCAAACATTGTCCCATGACAATGCCCCATGCGAATTCCATAATTTTGATAGGGTTGTCATGAAAGAACTAAATAAGCCAGCACAGAGCATTGAACCCCATAATAACTTTGGGCTTGTTTAGTGTAACACCCAACATTTAGTGCCTGGTTTTACTAATACTATTATAGCTAAACAGGAACAGTCCGAAGGAAAAGTATCGATTTGTCGAATATCGAAGAGTGAAGCTAGGCACTAGATTGTTCAAATTGTTAACCTACTTGGGAAATATAAAAAAGTTATAAACAGCATAGATAACATTTTTACATAGATGCTTAGTAACCTACTGCAAACCTTTCAAATGAGCAGCATATTACCCATTTTTAAGTTGAATATAATGTGAAAGTGAATATAATAACTTGGTTGTTTGCTTAATTGTTCTCTGGAATATTTTGCATTGATTTTTTTGTCGTTGCGAAAATCTCACAAATTTGCAAAACTGCAAGAGCCAAATTTGCACAAACAGATTTAGCTATAGGTTTTTGTATAGCCATAGTAAACTGCATATAAATGAAAACCTCACCACTTTTTGGTTACTTTTCTCCTGCTGTGTGAAGCGGCAGAACAAGTGCTAATGGTTCCGATTTTCCGCCACCTCATGTTACAAGTGCTGCTGCGTGCAAGGCTTTGTAGAACAGTCCCACTCTCCGCTGCCAATCTGGTGGCCATTTTAAGTTACTGCAGTAAAGTCTGGTGCAAAATGTCTGCTGGGGGAGGGGAACCATCTTTAATTATTCAGGAAAAGATATGGCAAAAATATCTCTAGGAATTGATCAGTTGATCTATTACTGTCAAGCTATCTAGTTTTTAGTTTTCTTGCAGTCATGCACTGAATAATTGGTTTGATTGTGATTTTGTTTTAGCTTTGACACATTTGCATATAATAATAACTTACTAATTAAGGAAAGCACCTGGAACCTTTTTGTGGAACCATGTGATTTAAAAGCTGAAAAGGGAATTTGATTGGTTCTGTTGTTTGGCAGCACCTAATTTTTTTTCTTGTGTTTAACAATTAGTGATAGTTCTGTTGTTGTTGTTGTTTTTTTTTTTTTAACAGGTAATCACAAGCTGTGACCATTTCATCTTGACCACTTCTCATATCAAATCAACTGGTAGTAAGTTTTTTGTTTTTATTCGACAAAATTGCCTATTTACTTATACTTTGTACCATTTACATAAGTTAATACAAACTATTAAATGTTCTTACATTTATGATTTTTAAACATACAAACAGTTTCATACTTTTCATATTTATAATAGCTGTTCTTAGTTTAGCTCCAACCCTAATGAAACACACCTGAACCAACTAAGCAACATCCTGCTAGGTACACTTCAACCTTACAGGTAGGTGTGTTGAGGCAAGTTTTAGCTAAACTCTGCAGGGCATTGTCCCTCCAGACCAATGAGTTTGGACACCAATGCATTAAAAGTTTTAAAGAAAGAATAAAAGTAATTTATGAACTATAACTTAGAGTATTCAGAATATTCCTTATAAACACTTGCAAACACACAGTATAATAAATTTAAAAGCACAATACCAAAAACACTACTTATTATTCTCTCTAACAAATGATTCTGTTCTGGAGTTTAGAATACAAGGTAAGAAGAGACAGTAACCTGCAAGAACAGTAAAACTTACTGTTAGCATGTGCAGGGTTGTAAAATTGAATATTTTAGATAAAATGTTCTGGTAAATACTGTCTGCAAGAGTGGGAAGCTGGATTTTGGCTTTCGGTTCTACAGTCCTGTCAAAACATGTTTCAGAATGCTTGTAAAAATAAATCAAATCCCAGTCTCATTTCTTGTTATGATTGATGGAAGTTTTGAGAGCTAAAGTTGATGCACACGACATGAGATTAGTTTTCTTTTTTAACATGTAGAAATTAGGGGCAATTACCTTTTTATGAAGTGATCTAAAGTGCAATTCAGATTTTTTTTTCTCCCCTCCAATGTGGCACAGATTAAATATGCAGAAAACAAGAACATGGATTCTGCTATTTTTTTAAATAGATATTTTAGATTGGTTTATGAACCAAGTATGTATTTGCATTTTACCATGTAAACAGGTGGATCTGATATTTGACATTTTTACTTTCTTTTCTGGTCAGTGTGCCTTTGTGAATTGATTTGCTATGTATGGTGTAAAATGTGCAAATATAGGACATGAGTAAGTTTTAATAGAAAATTTGATGTTCTCAAAATCGGAATTGAACATAATGACCTGCAGTGTAAATGCAACCTTCTTTAGTAGCCTCAAGTTGAAGCATGTTAAAATAAAATTTGCGTTGAAAAGGACTGGGTAGATCAGTAGTTATGTTAGTCGCAGATATGTGCAAACTAATCCTGTCCTGTATGTGGCGTGAACAAAATATTTCCTAAAATTCATGGAATAAACAGACTGGTGCACTAAACCCTTGGACAGAATATTTTGACCAAATGACCATAGTTTTGACTCGTACATTTAGCCAAACCATCTTTGCTCCACAAGTTGATAGGAATAGATGCACAGAACATGAGCAAAAAATCATATGTGACATTTTATGTTGAAAATATTTGATTTAAAGGATTACCAGTTCAGAGTAACATGCGTCAGGTAACCTGCAACAGTAAAAATCTGAGTATTTGGGAATTCCTGCAACTTCTTGCCTGCTTGAGCACACTGAGCAAATGCCAAGACTTGCTAAGCTGGTGGCCATTTTGTGTTACTGCACTGTCAAGCTGATCGCATAAAATGGTTGAATGTGTACGGGGTGATTTAAAGGGACCTTGTCATAAATGTACCACGTTTATTGACATGTATTATTTCAAAACAGAGGAACAATATATTAGTGTTTTTATATTAAATCAATTTTACTGCATTTTCCAATGTTATCTGTTAAGATTTTTTTTATTCCATGATTTTTTTATTTTATTAGTTGCGTAAGGTTTAAAGGAAAAGGCTTCTTAGGAAAAAAACCTTTTTGGCACAATCTTCAGTTCAGTTATTTTAGAATAGGCAGATATCAAGGAAAGGTCATTTGTTGGGGGAGGGCTTTGTTTTTCAGCAAAACAAGTTTCAGCTGGTTCAAACTGGTTTCTGCTGCAAGCCTCTGATTGGCCAACATTATTATTAGCGCCACTGTTTGCTGAGGTATTTGTATTTTATTGCTCCTCTTGTAATACTCTTTTTCCAAGTCAGGTTGTTTTGGGCTTAGATACCTTACTGTGCAGAATATTATTGTAGAAGACGTTTCTTTTTATATATTGTATGTTTGCTTTGTTGCATTCACTATAAACTGCAAACAGAATCCCGTTTAGTGTTGCTCACTGTTCGGAATACATGTATTTAAAAACCTTGTCTGCTATTGTTACACTGAATGCTAATGTAACATGCACATGTTACCCCTGCTCTAGGGCTTGGGTGTCTGTAAATTAGACTGTTGTTTGTTTCTTTTTTCCCTTATTACAGACTGATTAAACACCAACTTGCACATAATCTTCCCATTTTATTAATGGGAATGCTTTTCATTTGTCAAAGGCACACATTTGCCTGTATGATCATTTCATGGCATTACCGCCGTTTGATACTGATCAAATTTCATTCTGGTTGACCTGCAGTTTTTGCCTGTAGTCACATGCATGTCTGATACAGAACACAGCTTGCTATTATGGTGCAGCACCTAATTCTAATGTATTTCTTCAAAATGCAACCTACATCACACGTTCTTGTGTATTTACTAATGCTTGTTGGATTGGCCTTTGAACGCGGCTTGGAAAGTCCAATGCTGCTAAAAATTCCTGGATTAGAATGTGTTGTTTATGTATCTTAAACACATTTGCATGTTAATTTGTTTGTATAATGTCAAGACATAGAAATTAAAGTGTGAAATTTTTATAGAAGTGGGGTGGAGCCGAATTTCCCCAGAGGCACGCGTCTCATATTGAAATGGCACTATAAAAGGAAACTTGATTTTCCTGGCATGTTAAGATCTATAGTTTCAAATTAGTTTCTAATTTATTTTTGTTCATAAAAGATACTGCTATTTTGAAGGACAAATGTCTTATTACTATTGCAGAATCAACCTTATTGTGGAAAGTGTAAGGTAGACTTTAAATATGGACTAGGCCAGGCATTTGTGAAGGCTGCTTTTAAGGTATAACAGAATAACATAATAGAAGTCAGTTGTCAAGTCATAAAGCCGACCATAGATTGTCTTCCAACTGTATATAAATAACAAATAAACCAGTGTTGCCATATGTGGGTTTTGCATGCAGCCTTGTTTTCTTAAGCATTAACTACTCCATGTCCTTGAAGTTAACAGGTTCCACTCGCAAAAATGGTATCACAGTAGTCACTGCTTCACTGTGTATGTGGAATTGTTAGTAGTCCTTAATCTGCAATGTGCATTGAGCGCAAATCTTACTAGCTTTTAATTAAAGTGCTTGATTGTGTATTTGTCAAGTTTGTTACACAGATGGCTTTTTCTGGCTTCCTCTTGTTAGGTCAGAGTTGCAAATCCTAACTCCCCCTACTTGTGAAATGGTACAGTCTAGGACTAGCAGTAATTTTCCATCCTGTTTGTTCACTGCTGCAGTGGGGGAGGGGAGACTGTTTAACTGTTTTCAATTAATTTATTATTTTTTAAAATAAAATGTTTAGACATTTTGTATGTTTTTGTGCCACATGTTGTTTTACCATTTTAAAAACCAACTTTAGTTTCATTTCTGTCTTCCTGCTATATAAACAGAACCTGTCTCTATGTGAATATTAAAACTAATTGTTACCACAGTCACAATTACTGGACAAATACAATTGTTTACCTTGTTAATTGTGACCTGTTTGTCTACACTGTGTTCTGGTGTTGCTGGGAAGACCACAAAAATATGCTCCACCCCATGTGCACGTGGTACAGTTTCATCTGAAGTTCTCTCCCTCGCTCTCTCGCCTATATATAGGGTGAGCGAGAGGAAGGCTAGTTGTATTTGCATTCTTGCTCATGGCCTTCATCTGAAGCTCTCACAGGTTTAAATTTCTAGCATTTTTTTAACATGTTTTTTCTAATACATGATTTGGTTTTTTTACATTTGCCACTTCTCTAATTTAAGGGGGGGGGACTAAAAAAAGATTTAATTTCTGTTTTGTGTGTCCGCTAAGATGTTAGCATAAACTTGGCGTAGCGGACCTATGGTATGGATTGTTAACTCTGTCCTTTTGGAGGTTTTTCCCCTTGATTTGAGGATCATTTTCAGTTCATTGTGTCTAGTTTTTGTGCTTCTTTTAGTTTTTCATAATTTTTTTTGCGTTTTGGTATGTTGACATTGCCATTGGACTATGGGTTACTGGTAAGATGAAAGGTTCTTTAAAACACCTATTTAGAATTGGGCTTTGTATGAAAGGGTATTATTTCATGTGCTAGCCTGTTTGAATGCAAAATGCTTTGTTTGTGTTCACTTTGAATACATTATGATGAAACTGGAATTGTTTCCACCCTTTGGCTTAGTGCAGTGCGGTTGTTCGCAACACCAGGCACGGGTGTTGCTACACAACAGCCTGAACACATGGTTGAGTTCTAACGGTTCACCCCTCCCCCTCTTCCTTCTTCAACTCTGTACTGCGCTTCTGCTCCCTAGCTCCTGCCTACATGGTGTTTGCTCTTTGGACTTAAAAGACTATGCTCCATACCATGCGCATGTTCTTTCTCTTGTCACACAATTTTGCACTTGGTCTTTACTTGCATGATTATTTCATGAAACATCACCCATGATTACTGGCCATGAAAGCTAACAAATAGTTATAAATATAGAAATGTTGGGCCAGAATCAAGCCAGCTTAATAGGTCACACACTTTTTTGGAATATTAAATCTGAAAACTGCCAGTATTCAATGGTGTTGTGTATTGTGCACTGCATATGGCACAGTAATTGTGCAACAGAAACATGAACATGTTACATCTGACTAAATGGGTTGCTTTCACCATTGCAGCATATCGTAGATAATCTTATCCAGAGCGACTTAAAACTGAGCTTAACCAAGCCACCACTTCCCATTTTTAATTGGAATATGTGATTGACAAACATTTAATCTTGATTTGAGGATCATTTTCAGGCTTGTACCTATCAGGGATGCCTTTAAACGAGGGAAAGTTTGCATATTTTTAAGGGCCTAGCCACCTGAAATCTGATCATTGTTGTATCGATCATACTATACCTTTTCTTTGTCTGAGTCAGCTACAGACAGCACAATTCCATTCACTTTTCTCCATTTGTACAAGAGACTTTGCTTATCATCTTTGCCTTTGTTATGTTAGATTGACTTGTTGTGCTGGGAAACAAAGATTGAAGAGTGAACAGTATTCAAACACCTTTTGGCTTTTGTGATACTTACTTATGGAAAAAGTACTTTAGTCTTTACAGAAAAGGTGCCAAGTTCTTAACAGATGTTACCAGATCACTTTTAGCTGGAACCAATATATCCAATAGAACCCTTTATTGAGAATGCCATTGCCAAAATTGCATGTCCTTGACAATGATCCATACTTTTCTAAAGCATGGGCACACATTTATGTATGTCATTTGTCAGAGGCTCTAATTCAGTGCAATATTTATCCAGTTTAGCAATTGAAGGTTATGGGCTTTGCAGTGCCAGCTTTGTTTTGCCTGACATTGATCCCATAATCTTATGATCAGCAGTCTAGCATGTTAACAACTAAGCTACCACTTCCCTTTGCAGAGAACGGTTTATAAGCATGACCATGGTTTACCTTTACAATTACAGCATTTTGCACCCTTATCCAGAGCTACTTACAACTGAGCAATTGGGGGTCAAGGGCCTTGCTCAGAGGCCCACAGTGGTGGCTTGGTGCTACTGGGAATCAAACCCCGGTTTTTCTGATTTAGTCCAACACCTAAACCACTAAGCCACCACTTCCCACCAGTTAAAACCAAAGGGTTTTGTGGTGCTAGGCTGCATTGCTGATACTATGTCATCTGAAGTCTTACAACCAAGTGGTTTCCTTTAAAAAGCCACCAAATGTTTTCCCACCGGTAGTATGATGTATACATGCAAAAGGTTTATGTACTTTTTATATTTTTTTATTTTGCGTATCTTTGGCACATGACTTGTAGTTCAGAAATCTGATTTGTGGAATTTTTTGCATGGAGAGGGCTGTAGTGGCCACAGTGCTTAACTGTGGTTGGGGTAAAATCTTAGTTTAAGTCGAGGCGGAAATATGTAAAGTTGTATTTCAAATATTGTTGGAAAAGGAAATTTATTTTGTGGATTCATTATTGTTTCACCTGTTTTAAGTTTGGTTCCCGTGGTATCTGTGTTGTGTAATGTGACAAGCTTGAAACTGTTTTTAAAAATTCATGTACAATG
>JAOTRA010025982.1:0-22292 GCA_026260255.1 Pseudolaguvia tuberculata | reverse complement strand
CACTCCTATGGACAATTTAGAATCACCAATTGACCTAATCTGCATGTTTTTGGACTGTGGGAGGAAACCGGAGTACCAAGAGGAAACCCACGCAAAAGAGGGGAGAACATGCAAACTCCACACAGGCTCTGGAATTGAACCCGGGACCTACTTGTTGTGAGACGACCGTGCTATGCACTACACCACTGCGTCGGCCACAAAAAAAATATATAAAAAATTGCCTCTGTGTTCTCTGTGTTTATCTTTGTGTGTGAAGCCATTGACATAATTATGGTGGTCTTTCTGTTAACTGAAAATATTTATTATTACTTGGTAAACACACACACACACACACCTGGACTGTCTAGCATCAGCTACAGGTTAATATAGTAGAGCGGATGACTGCTGTATAGGCATGTGTCACACATGATGTGTGTGTATTAACCTACTGGTGCATGTGCTGGTATCAGTGCAGATGTCACAGTGAGGACCGCAGCGTCTGCAAGTACCATCCTCAGCAGCGTACGTCCTCACAGAGCAGTTAGCTCTGCAAATGCCATTTTCAAGGAATCGACCATCGCTACATGCAAGGCACTGAGTTTTGCTTCCATCACAGGTCAAACAGAGGTCATCGCAAGGCTGACATGTTCCCTCTTCCGCCTCAAAATAACCACTACCAGCACACAAAGCATTCGGATGCCATAAAATCAATATGAAAACACTATTCCAAATGACAAGTTTTAAAGTTAAGATTTAGAGGTCAGTCGTTTTTTTTAACAATCCGACAGTCTGTTAATTACTCACTCAGGACACTCTGACCAGCAGCTGCCTTGGAATAAATAGAGTTGATAAGAACCATTCTGACAGCTCAAACATTGATCTTCACTTTCACATGCCTCGCAGTTTGCTGAGCACTGCTCACACTGCTGACTAGAGATGTTCCCATAGAAGCCCAAAGGACAATGCTGTACACACACTGCCTCCTGCTGCTCCAACATGTACCCTACACACAAATATAGCAAAATACAGAAGGGAAAAATAAAGAATCACATATTTTAAGTTATATTTGATACATTTTATCAGTTGTTTTTTAGAAGTAAAAAGTGTTTACCAATTGCACAGGAGTTGCAGTTTTGTGCTGTTGGACCATAGCATGTACTGCAGGACACGTCACAATAATGGCAGTCACGTGTCCCACCTTCAAATATGGAAAAAAAAGAACAATGTCTCATAAAATTTTGCAGTAATACGTATATTTATTCTTATCCATTTTCAAAGTTAGTCAGTGCGGTGGCGTCACAACAAGTAAGGCACTCTGTGTGGTGTTGTATGGCATGTATTTCTGGCTGTTTTCATGAACAATAAAATCTAAATGCGAGGTTAAGTGGGGGTATCTTTAAATATTATTTTTTTAGCGTTATTCAATGGTGTAATTGTTAGTGTTATTCATTCATTCATCTTCCTACCTGCTTATTCCCTAATTCGGGGTCACGGAGGTCTGCTGGTGCCTATCCCAGCTCACATAGGGAGAGAGGCAGGGGTACCACCTGGGCAGATCGCCAGTCCATCGCAAGGCAACACATAGACAAACAACCACTGACACACACATTCACTCCTATGGACATGGAATATTATTTAGCTCTGATTGACTTCTATAATTATTACATTTATTAAAACTGGTGAGAATAAAGCCTTTCAGTTATAGGGTAAGGAGCTGAGAAGATTTTTTTACAACGTATTTATTAAATAAATATTAAATGTTATATTTTTCTACAATTATTTTTAAATGTACACAAAAGACGCTTCCTTATCTGCTTTTGTCATAAATGCAGAGAATATTGTTAGTTATTAATAGCTATTTATTGATAAATAATAGATAAATAGTAGATAAAACAAACGTTTGATCGGAGGACAACTGGGAAATTTAAAGAGCAAAGTCAGCACCATAAATGTAGAGCACATTTTCTTGATAGAAAAGACTGCCACCATTAAGGATATAGACTTTTGCTAGGTAACAGCATCAAGTAAGACCCAAGGATTCCAGAAGGACAATGGCTTTCCCGTGGCCTTTCTTGGTAGGTAACCACTAATCACAAGACCCACTTTATCTACTTTCAGAAGGGACAAACTGCCAGCGCTTAATACAGTATGTTACTGTCTGAACTGTATAAAGAAATAAATATTTTAACACATTTACTCAGGTGAGAGGATGAAGCTGTTAAAGAAAGAAATCATTTATAACAATAAACAAATGAATTAAAATTCATATCTACTATTTCCAGCCCAACAGGCATTATGAATAATGAATAAGACTTTTGCCTTACTTACTATTGAAATACTGGCCCTCAGGGCAGGTGATAATAGGGCACCTCCCATAGGCAGGACGTTTCCAGCCCTTGCATCGGTCACAGTCTCTAGCTCCTACACCATGGCAAGTTAGGCAAGAGCTATGACAAGGTTGGCAGCGCCATCCTCTGGCATCACCAAACATGTCCCGGGGACACTCACTTACACAAACACCATCTAAGAGCAAAAAAATTGTAATAATAATAATAATAACAATAATAATAATAGTAATATCAATGGTCTTAAAATGTAATTCGTCCACAAATATTCCACACATTTGAAAAGTGTAACCCTTCATTTTATATTCAATTCTAACTTCTCAAGCACATCTGGAACAATGTGTGGTGCAATGCATGATGATTAAACACTAAATTAAAAGATGCTGATTTTGTATGTGCAGGGCATGATCTCCACTGTTACTGCATAGTGTAGTTATACTTTTACAGCGCTGACAAATCAGTCAAAACTTTGCATTTGGCTGGTTTGCATTCAGTTACTGGTATAGATTTCCAAGTCAAATGATTATTATATCTCCAGTGCGCTTGAGCTTTACCATCATTAAAACACATACACGTGTCTCCTGTCTCAAAGAAGCTCTACACAATAAAAAAGATCATTGATAACTCTCTAACAATTTGTCCCCCCCCCCTTCCCATATGAATGTCTCATATGAATGAGACAAATAAGGGTGGGTAAAATTACATGGGTGGATGTTATACATACTGTGGAGAAAGTGACCCGGCTGACAAGTGAGACAGAGAGTCTCACTTCTGCAATCTAAGCAGGACTCTGAGCAGCTAAGACACACCCCTTTCCTGGGCTCTTTGTAGGTCTTCTGGGGGCAGTGCTGACGACATTGGTGTCTGTACCTATAGCACAAAGAATTGAAAACAAACTCTTGTGGTTCATACTTAAACACATTAGATTCACTGTTGTTATAATTATAACAGTAATTTGAATGACAATAATAATAATTAAATGGTCAAACTGCCACCACTCCACTTCAGCTCTTAAATTTATCTTCCAGACTGAGCGCCACAAAGAAATGCCAAAGGCAGCCTGTTGCTCTGGGTGAGTGGTAACTAAAGAAGACAATACATCCACAAACTAGAGATTCCACTAGAATGTATGACACTGTCATGTCTAAAAATCAGTGGTACCTTCCAGAATTTAAAGCATGTAAAATTAACCAGACCGTTAGGGTCATCGGTGCCTGTATTCCTGAAGCCAGAGCACTCGACATAACGACTAATCTTAGTTCTGTATAGGGGTCATAGGGGTCGGTAGTGGTACATGCTAATGCCAACATCTGCACCAGTTGGAAATGACTAAGGTTAACTTTATAGAGGTGCAAAATTTGGCAGAGACAATGTCCTAAGTCGTTAAAAGAGTTAAGACTTCCCTCAGCAGTGGGTATGTCCCTAAACCATTTAAATTAGCAGTGATTAAGACACTGATCAAGAAACCGAACCTCAGCCCTAGTAAACTGTCAAATTACAGGCCGATATCGAACCGCCCCTTTATCTCTAAAATCCAATTGGTCTCTGATCAGGGCTTTGTTGCCCTGCTTGTACTCCTTGACCTCAGTGCAGCCTTTGACAACATTGACCATAACATTTTTAAAAATAGATTAGAGAAGATAGTTGGTGTAAAAGCAATGGCCCCTGCCTGGCTCAGGTCCTATTTGACTGACCACTATCAATTTGTAGATTTAAATGGCGACTTGCAGTGCCTATTATTGTGTTACTTAAAGCTCAGTTTTAGGTCTTTTTCTATTCTCGCTGTACATGCTTACCCTTGGTAACATCATCGGTCGAACATAGATCGGGGGACTGATGTTGAGTATCATGGTGATCTGGTATGTTTGGATGCTGTCCTCAACACTCTCACCGACTACTCATTTGTGTTGTTGGTGGGGGTCTGGTTGCTTTAAGTATCAGGGATCTCGCATGTCTGTGCCTCTCTCTGGCTCTCCTTTTAGTTATGCTGTTTTAGTTAGTCCTGCTGGAGTCCGTAAATGCTAACAATGTCTCACTATGTGTTACAATACATAAACATTTGCTTCTTCCTCCCATTCCGCTTTTCCCTTCTCTCTCTTTCTGTCAGGGTTCACATGTCAGCCCACCATGCTGAATCTGCTGGTTCATTCTCTACATCGCATATTCGGCTTATAGTAGTTACATCGCTTCAAAGAATTCAGATATCACCCCATCATCAGGAGTCTAACTACAGCTGTTTACACAAACCACACTCTGCAATTGTATAATTTTCTTTATCTGGTCATAATCCAAATGAGTCTGGTTCCTCACAAGAGTTCCTATTCCGGCTTTAGGAAGTTTTTCCTTGCTACTGGTTTCCAGTTATCTTTTTGATTGTGTAAAGCTGCATTGTAACAATAACCATTGTAAAAGCGATATATAAATAAAACTGAATTAAATTGAATTAAAGGCTCCAGTTGATCCATATGACCCCAATTTAGGGAATACGCAGGGGTTAAAAGATGAATGAATGAATGAATGACACATTTAAGAGGATTTATTTAACATATTGTAATTCATTGATGGGATCTAACACAAATTCAGTGTGTAACAATTTGATCAACAATTTGATTTGAAAAACTAAGGATCAAGCTACTTTTAATATGGGAACTCCAAAAGTAAAGCCTGCTGGATCTGCTTTGTATTGCTATGTAACAATACTTATTATATAAACAGATTTTTCAACAGCACTATTGCAAACAGTAACAAGTATTCAATAAATTTCCTGTCAATGTGTTATGCATTGAGCAGTACACAACTAAAGTGTTCTTATGGGCCATTAGTAACTCAACGGAACCCACATACATAGAGTGGAATATTGAGGAGAGCATCACACCGCGTACAGACAATGGCTAGAGGGAAACATTGCCGTCCGGTGCAGCACATCATGGAATATATTTTCAGCTCATATTTTGATGAGTTTTTCACTTTGAAAATTTTAGATCATGCAAAAAAATTGTTGACGTCATGTAAACCATTTCACATCCCCTTAATTTAACTCAACCTTTTATAACTTTAACCGTATTTGGTCTTAATCAAAAAAATTAGTAAGCAGAGAAATATGCAGAAAGAACAAATTATTCAACTCACTGAAACTGTTTTGGCTACGTAAAAGGTCAGAGGTGTCAGGGGTGACAGCAAAGATAATGTGATGTGATTTTAATAGCGTATCGCAATGTTAAAGATTATTAAAAAAAATTGTAAAAGCTTCAAACATGATGTGATGTCTATTCTTTTTGCTTCATCGCAAGGCAAAGATTTCAGTCACGCTTGGCACCTCCTGCTGTGTTGCTGTGGTGTCGGAATCAGTACAGTTATGCACGAGTTCACACTGAACGTCTATGTTGGGAAACATTCAGCTGATGTTGTGTTCACAGGCATGCTAGCTTGATGACTGGGGGTTACACACTTCATGCCTTTACAATAGGAAGAATAGCTACTGCATCATTAAAAATCAGGGTTTAAATCATGCAGTGTGAACTTGTGCAACCAGTATGCCTATTGTGGTGGTTGCTCTTGAACACTCCTCTCTAACAGACACCCACATAAACTCATCATTCATCATTACTTATAGTGTATACTGCACATTTCGTAAATAGAGCAATGATTCTACACTACTGTCAGCAATGACAATAAATAAATCATGACACATTGTTTCTAGCCCAAAAACCTTTTCCTTATCCTATTATTTGAACTCTTTACATTTAAGTAAATCATGTGAGTGGACACAGCCTCCATAGCAACAGAGAAAGCACAAGAAAGGCATGTGAAATGTTGGTTCCTCATTAGTGAACAATCTGATGACTCCAAACCAAACAGAAAGAGAAACAGTAAAAAAAAAGACAAGCATGCGGGCAAATCTAGAAATAAGTAAAAGGCTGCAATGATAAATCAAAGGAAATTGAAAATCCTTATAAGGCAGGTAAAATCGGAACAAAGAGGTATGTTGCTCTCAGGTAACCAGGCTTGACTATGTGCCAAAGGAAACATGACACATACTAAAAAGGCCACTGAAGGAGGCAAACCTTTACAATCTGTGATTCGTTCACTTGCCTATGAGGCCCAGCCTGTGCATTCCATCCAACGGGTAACAGTATAGTACAGGACCTTGTAGATAACATATTATTAGTCAGCATGGAAAAAGTAATGAATTAACTCACAGAAAGTAGCCATCTGTGCAGCTGTTACAGTACTCTGAGTCATCTGGAATGGGAAACGAGTAAATGAGTAAATCACTGTGAAACTGTCCATGATAATGGCACCTAATGCCAATCTAGAGAAAATATATTACAACAATTCATTGTTATTAATAATAAAAACAACCCTGTGGCAGTACCCTGAGAGTTTTTAAAGAAAAAAACATGAAGATTTACCAGCAGAGCAGGTGCTACATCCAGTCTCACAGTCTACGCATTCTCCTGATGCAGGATCCTGGGCTTGACCTATAGTACAATTATAAAAAATTAATTATGTTTAGAAAACATTATTTATGCAAATTCTTTTAATCTAATTTGACCAACATGAACATTTAATTTTGAACTGTAAATGCATTGTCCATCAATCCATCCATTTTCAGTTCTGCTTATCATACAGATGGTACCAAAGAATCTAAAGCTAGTCACAGGGAGAAATTCTATTACAGGGACAATCTTCTCCTTTAGGCTGCTCCCGTTTGGGGTCGCCTCAGTGGATTGCTCTTCTCCACACTACCCTGTCCTCTACATCTGCCTCTTTTCCCCCAACTACCTGGATGTCTTCCATCACCACATCCATCACTCCTCCTAGGTCTTCTTCTTTTCCTCCTGCCCGGCACCTCAATCCTCAGCATTCTTCTACTAATAAACTGTATGTACCTCCTCTGCACATGTCCAAACCCTTTCAACCTAGCCTCAGTCAAGTGCATGCCTTTATACTGGGGTGGAGAATTATGTACCTGCAGTAGAGGAAAAACTCTAATCCCTATGAACACTTAATGAGCGCAAGTCACTGCAGTGACAGTTCTTTCTGTGTAAAGTGGGTTTGAGACTGTCTACTTTTAAAAGTGCTATGCAACTAAAATGAATTGTCTTAAACGGTATAACAGAAAATTTATGTATAAACATTAAAGTCTTTCCCTGATAACAAAGGGTTAAATTGGATAAACTAACTTACAGCTTTCATGGTAATCTTTATTAATCTTTTTCTACACAATGTTTTCAATTAAAAATGTGCATGCTTTACAGCTATCAGCTGTTAAATTGT
Organism: Pseudolaguvia tuberculata; assembly: GCA_026260255.1. Taxonomy (NCBI): domain Eukaryota; kingdom Metazoa; phylum Chordata; class Actinopteri; order Siluriformes; family Sisoridae; genus Pseudolaguvia; species Pseudolaguvia tuberculata. The sequence continues at coordinate 14,688 of JAOTRA010025982.1, read as the reverse complement.
GAAAAAATGGTCAGCATTAGAATGCATATGACATATTAGAGAATGAACGTGGTGGAGTGATGTAATAGTAATAAATTGTCTTTTTATTTTCATTTTTTATTTTTCAAGGTTTTCAGTTAAAAAAAGTTTGAAATATTTTTTTTTTAAATAATTTCTTCTAATATAAAAAAATCTTTAAAAATCACTTTACTGTTCATGACTTAAACATACTATTCATGAAACACCCATTCAGAAAAATATCTTACCAACGCCACAGGGCACTGGCAGGCAGATCCCACTCTGGACTTTATACCCTTCCTTGCACTTGGCACAAATGTTGCCATTTACACAGATTTCACAGTTGGTGATGCAGGACAGGCAGGTGTATTGCTCTCGGTCAGGATAGAAATCCCGGGGGCAGTAAGCTCTGCAGTGGCCATCGTACAGGAAGCGCTCCCGCCCTTCCTCATCTGAAAATGTCATTAACACCTAGTTAATTTTTAATATAGGCCTATTCAGTAATGACCTACGGCAATGTGAGAAATGTGGCAGATTTTCTTACTGGAATATAAATAAGACATGGTCAAATCTTAATAGCATCATCTTGCTTTATAAATTATATTCACATAGGCCCTAAACCTGACATCACATGAACAAAGTGTTATAAAACATCTACAGCCAAGTGAGACTGTAGTTTCGCTGTAGTTTTTCTGTGATTATATATTGAAATATGAAAACTGAAACGATCTAGTTGGAAATATTTCATTCTTTTAGAATGACTGGTGATTTTAAAAGGGAGCAGCATCTGTAGAAAATAAAAAGTCTTCACTGTATCAGCACAAATAATCATTGTTAAAGCTACAAAAGTGACTGTTTTTTTTAAGTCAAAATGCTTTAAACATTGTAAAATTGTTAAAACTTTCAATCATTTGGTTAAACTTTGCAATTAATCCACAGATCACATATGTTCTGAAATAGTCAGCTATAATCCCCAGTTGACATTACCTATCATTCATTCATTCAACTTCTAACCTGCTTATTTTCTAATTCGGGGTCACAGGGGTCTGCCGGAACCTATCCCAGCGCACATCGGGATAGAGGCAGTGGTACACCCTGGACCCAGAACCTTCTTGTTCTGAGACAATTGTGCTAACCACTATGCCAGCACACCGCCCCAAGAATAGAATAATTTTTTTGCCATAATATATTTATATTCATAGTTAAGATACGGCTGGCGCGGGCGCATAGTGCTTAGCATAGTCACCTCACAACAAGAAGGTCCCGGGTTCGATTCCCAGAACGGGGACCTTTCTGTGCAGAGTTTGCATGTTCTCGCCGTGCTTGCATGGGTTTCCTCAGGGTACTCTGTTTTTTTCCTACAGTCCAAAAATATGCAGATTAGGTCAATTGGTGATTCTAAATTGTCCATAGGAGTGAATGTGTGTGTGAATGGTTGTTCGTCTATCTATTGCCCTGAGATGCACTGGCGATGATGTACCCCCACCTCTCACCTTATGTGCACTGGGATAGGTACCAGCAGACCCCTGTGACCCCGAATTAGGGAATCAGCAGGTAAGAAGATGAATGAATGAATGAGTTAAGATATTTTGCCTGTTATTCAATGTTTGTTTACTATAATAATCAAATAAAAGTAAAGTCATTTTTATTATACATAAAATATATTTAAATATAAAATAAATAAATAAATAAACTATAAGACGTATTGCTACAGTAAAATTGAATTATTGTGAAAGAGCATCTTGGTCTTATTGCCCATCCCAACTTAAAGCTGTGCAGTCATCCAAACTAGCACAGCTGTACCAAACTGTAAGCGTTGTTGTGGAAAAGGCTATCATGAAACTATTACACATATTTTTGGGGGGGTTTTTTGGATATTAAATTTAATTTTTTTTAACTTTCTATGACTAATGAACTGCTATAAGTACAAAACATTGCTGTTTTGCTAAAACAAATCTTATTAATGTGGACATGGGGGTGCTGAAATTCGCCCATATTTGGTACTAAAAGTTGCTATAATGTTTTTTTAGTCTATGGATAGAGCCAAATGTGATGGTTTGATGATCTTAAGCAAATATAGAGAAAAGAAAAGGTGAATGCAGAAGCACATGCTCAAGTATCAGATACCCTAAAGGCTCAGACTGTGAACAATGGATCTCCTGTTTACAATGAACTGGACCGTTAAATGAATACTTCAAATCTACTCAACCTAAACTTTTCTACAGCTTCTGTTGTGTATTTACAGTTGACAGTATTGTTATTCTTTTCTTTGTAGCAGCTCGAATCAGTATGGTCATTTTTCTTTTCCCTCTTGTCTCAAAAAAGTCCTTTATATATTATTGTCGCATTTGTTTTTTTTTTTAAATATATATATTATGAGTAACCTTAAAAGTCTGTCTGGTCTTACCAATGATATGACAGTGAACATCTCTGAGATCACAACAATTTGAACATGAATTAAAATTCATGATCTGTAGACCAGATTCATTTTCAGTTTCTAAAACTTAAAGTGGACAGTGAGAATATTCTGTTAACTTATAGCTCAGAATTTACAATGGTTAAATATTTTACTCAATCTGCCCTTCCACTGCCATTGTAAGTCAACTGATATGAACACATGCTTCAGTTTTTAACCCATGGTTCTGGAACCATTCTAAATACAATATAATGGATTTACAAGAATAATTGTTTCTTTGGTTCCTGAAAGAAAAGAACATTAACCCAGTCTTCTTTAATGCCTCATTTCTAGTCTAATGTCTACATTAAGGAGATCACCAACTTTTGAGTTAATAGTAAAGCTACTACAGGGTAACAAAAAACGGGGCAGGACTACATCTCATTGTTTTGCTTGTGAATTCATACAATAGTGCTTCCCTCCAACTCAAAGGGCAACAACCCCCATTTATACTCCTCTCCTCCAACAACAGCTAAAAATACATCTGGTGGAATTTAGAAAGTGAGTCATGATCTTAATGTTGATCTGTGGCACAAGCAATTAAAATAGACCTTCCGAACAAATAAGGGATACCACCAATTAGCTTTCTGCTACCGAATCTATTACAAAGATGCACTGCAAACAAATATAACTAAATTTGGTTTCTTTTAAATGACAACTATTTGACAGTGTATGCAAGTGTTATTAAAGTTGTCTTTATCGTGATATAAACATAGATATAAGTCACATCTAAAAAAAGAAAAAGAAAGAAATGAACGCATGCGCGGAAGATTCGATAGCAGTTTCCAATTTGACTATGAATTGCGGAAACTTTTTGCGCAATGATAACACCTACTTTGATGAAGCAAATTGTATATAATTTTCAATGATTATCTGAGCTCTTACCCGATCCACAGGCCGTGCACTGGAACAGTTCATGGCCTTTACATTCGGTGCAGGTGGGATGGCACAAGACGCAGCGGTTTTTAAAAGCGAATTGCCCGCTGGGGCAGGATACGGGCGACACCTTCGTATGCACGGAAATGAAAAGGCAACCGAGCTGTAATAAGAAAAGCTGCGTTAAAACTGCCCTTATCTTTTGCGGATATCTCGAACTCATTGTTGATGAAATCTCGGTTTTGTAAAAGCGAGTGGGTGCGACGCCGTGTGTGTGTGTGTGTGTGTGTGTGTGCGCGCGCGCGCCAGCTCTCCAACTTCATAACAATCCCTGATCCTGTACACAAGTTACAGCGGATCGGCCTGCGGTTCCACCTAGAGACGAGTTTCCTTCGTAAAAACTCTACATTTAAATATATAAAATAAAATGTTATAGAATATTGTCCTGAAAAATCATTTGCGCTGTACCTGTAATTTATTCATTTAATTTCGAACCCGCTTATTTCCTAATTCGGATGCTAGGGGCTATCCCATCGCACACCCTTGACAAGTCTCCAGTCCATCGCAGGGCCACATAATGATGAACGACCACACATACGCACACTCAAAACTATAGACAATTATCGAGTCACTAATGCTACACGTTTTTGGAATGTAGGAGGAAACCGGAGAAACCCACGCAAGCGCCGGGAGAACATGCAAACTACACACAGAAAGTATCCCAAACAGAGAATCGAACCTGAGATATTCTTGCTATGACGTCAAATTATATTAAAAGCTGTTTAAAGGCATTAATACTAATAATTCTTTAAAAATTAATTAATTAATTATTTTTTTTTCCAGTTTTTGTGTATACGGTCCTGTACAGCGCCGCCTAGCGATCATGATTAAACTGCGCGTGGTTTAATCATGATCCCTAACCCTAATCAGTATCTATGTTGTACCTTTTATCCTTAAAATGCAGTTTATTTTTTATACCACTTGATTTGCTGTGGGGGTTTAGTTGTTGTGCTAACAAACCCAGCTAAGGCCTGGGTTTGATTCCTGGGCAGGTGCTTTTCTGTGTGAAATTTGCATGGGATTGTTCTTCAGACACGTGTTCATTTCCACAGTCCAAAACAGTTGATTGGTGATTCCAAATTGCCCATAGGAATGAGTGTGAGAGTGTGTGTAGCCCTGTGATCGACTGCCAATCTCCTCAGGGTGTACCTCTCCTGCCTTTCACCCTTCAGAGAGCTGGGATATGCTCCAGCAAAATAAGGAATAAGAGGGTACCGAAGATGAATGGTTTGTGCTTTAGATTAGATACGTCCTGAATATTTTATCACATACCAGACTTCCATCTGCAAAGAATCACTTAAACTACTTGTTTCTCATAGAGTCATTTGCCTTTAGGCTAGGTTCAAGTTCTATAATAATAACATTATTACTGTCATGTGTGGTGATCATCCCTAAGAACATTATTTACTAGTTGGCAAAAGATAAAAATCAGTATTTATTGCAAATACTGCATGTCACAAAAATGGAAGATCTTTTTGTCATTAAGGCAAGTGCTTTCTTTATTTTGTTGTACTTTATAGGAAAATGATAATTGATTTTACAGTCGAGTGGGATTTTAAATGTTATAATGTTAACTATATAACCCTGTAGGATAGACTTGAAGATAAGGCATAAAATCAGTCAGTAAATGGGTGTCTATGCTTTAAACAGCGATTCTATTCAAAAGATGCCTATTGCTGACCCTGCAGACTATTGAAGCAATGAACTTTGTATTTCTGGAGGATTTATAGTTATTATGTATTTATAAATATGAGCTTGTGATGTACTTTAATTACATGCTATTTTAAGTGTAGCATGACATGATATGTTCTTATAATACTATATCAGTTTTAAAAAATTATGTTCGCACTTAATATTTGAATCTAACCCAGGACCTTCTTGCTGTGAGGCAACCATGACAACCACAATTGTATTATATTCTATTTTTGTATTAGTTAGTTAGTTAGTTAGTTAGTTAGTTAGTTAGTTAGTTAGTTAGTTCATGTCAAATAAGTTGGTTCTGGTTTCAAGAAACCGACATTATATTACATGACCAGCAGAGGGGGTTAGAGTATTACTTACAGGCCTTTTAAGTACAGATTCGCTTTAAGTTTAACTAATGTTTTGTTTTTAAGTCATAGGACAGTCTTTTAAAAAATGCATAATATTATTTTCATTATGATGAACTTTTATAGCTACAGCTTATAGCTATGCCACAGTTTTTAAAACAATTTGCTATTTGAGGGTAAAAAGATAAAACAATGACAATTTCATATAATTCATATTTTTCTGCCTTGGAAAATCTGATAAACTATACTATACTATCTCATGGCACATGTTCCCAGGTCTAACTAACCCTGCCTTGCACATTAAACTGTTTCCACTTCTTTCAATACATCTAATCAGCTCGATATATCGAAAACACTAGGAGCTTTGGGGATGGTGTCAACCAGATGAGGATAGACTCCCTATTGAGTATGGGTCTTTTAAATGTTTACTCCCAATTCACCTCAGAGAGCAGTTCCTTGCCCCTGGCATAATCATTAAGGAAAACTAGAGACTGTTCACTTTTATGGCATTCTGTGTAAAGCTGCTTTGCTTTTTTAACTGTTCTTAAAAGTGCTACAAAAAGTAAATAGACCTGTGCCTTTATTGTGCTTAAGGGATTTTTAAATCACTTTTAAACACTTAAAACCTTAATTTTCAACTAAGCTATACAAAAACAGTAAAATAGTAATAGAGTAGGGAGTCTAAGGAGTCAACAAATAGAAATAGTACAGCTGTGTGAGAGTGATCAGTAAGTGTATAAGCAAGTAAAAGTGAACATAGCTGGTCTCGGATGGTAGAAGGGAATGGAATTGCTAAGGGGTAGGTGTAAACAGAAAGCAACCCAGGCAGGTGAGAAGTGGCGGTGTTTCTACAGAATGGGCATGGACTAATGGCTTTCGCTGACGTCATGGCACGGCACGGCTGAGTGGGCGTGGCATTGCCACTGTGCTGCTGCATCGCTGAACAGTAATGAAGATGAGGGAGATACAGGAGCTGCTAGTTTTGGCCTACACCTTTTAAAGCCAAATTTATTTTATCCGAAGAACAGATCTGGGATTATAACCGATTAAGGAAAGGTAAGGATGGTTAGAGTTCTGCTGAACGCTAGCCAGCTTGGAGAATCACTGCATCTCCTGGGCAGGTGCACCTGTCTTTTGCCTCTACGTGCTTGTGCCGCTTACACTTGCATCTTGCGGATGTCGAGGTTGGAATCCAAAGCGTTTTTAAACCTGTGCTACAGGAATATCCATCGTATTTTGGGAAATGAGTTATTTCTCATTTATTTGGTTGGTATGATACGAAAAGCCGGGTCTTTATCTGTAGACGTGCGGCATCACGGATTATCGACGTAGTGTAACGGAGCTACACGACATCTAACGTTCGATCACAAAACATACGCTGGGTTTGCAACCCCAGGTATAAATAGGCTTTTATTAAACAACGTTGGATGACTGGCATAAAAAAGCTTACATCCTTCATTTATTGCACATCCTCGTGCTCCTGTTTCGATATTCTGTGTTGCTTTTAGTATCTAATCTCATTCGGTTTTATTTTATTGATGATGAAGTCTAACTAGAAATGTACTATTAGGTAAATCGCAGCATCATTAACACTGGCAAGGTAGAAATGTCGTGTCAGCCTAACATGTTAACTAGTAGTGGATTTTTGCACTCTTTCCAAGAAATGTAAAAGAGTTATGTTGGCCTGATTGTCATTCATTACTTTAGGCATTGTTATGAATCACATTTAGGATTTTTGGGACTATTTGGTCATGTTCAAACAGCGTTTTGGTTCCATTAAATGAAAATAAAATGTAATGCTACAACATGCAAAGACATTCTAGACAATTGTGTGATTCCAGTAATATTTTGGAGAGGAAACCAGTTATGGATCTGATGGTCAGGTGTTCACATGTTGATGTATGGTATGTACAGAATGGTGGCCATGTGATGTTTGAATAATGCTGTGCAAACACATTCAATCAGCGGTGGTTCATTAAATAAAATGTGCCGGTGTGTGTTCAGGTTTCTTCAGGGGTCTATGCTTTTTTTCTTTATTCCAAGGTACATTGGGGGCTGTGTAAAAATATATACACTCTTCTACAACAAAAGGTAAAATTTAATGTTGGCTTGCATTACTTTAAGCATTGTAAAACCACCACTGTTTAACTCTAGAAAGATCCAGATCACATTTAGGATTTGTTTTCTGGGATATTCTGGGGTGGCTATTTTGGTTTGGTGCATATTACACATTAAACATCATACACAGGGACTATGCGAAATGTATATTATATATTAAATATAGGTATGCAATGCTTAGTATATGTGAGTCAGCCTGAAGTGGTCAAAAAAGATTGTTGGTCCAGTCAAATTTTGAGCAGATATTGTAGATATTGTTGATATAGTTATTCTAACACCCTGCATACAATTCCTTTTTGTGTAGAAATCCACATGTCTATTCTCTATCTCATCTGTTTTGCGCTGTAATTTAAAACTCGATATTAGTGGCTATGTCCAGGTCCAGAGTCTATGTTTTAATCCACTTTTTAAAGTTTGTATTGGAAGTTTATGTTTGTATGGGGAAGGGGGTATTTAGCCGAAAATATATTAAAGTAAATGGATTGATTACATTGGATTGGCACTAAACGACTATGACTTTGACCAAGTGATTGCTAAAATGTAAGCCTGGCTTGACCTTGAAAGTCCCAAATATTTTATCAGACAGTTCAGTGAGACATGTTTTATATTTCAGTAAGAGTCAGAGATCATAAATGCTGAGAGACAGACAAAGCAATCAGCACAAAGCAGCAAAGCAGATAGACTGACCACTGCTGGTATATGGTTACTCATGATGTCATGATGTGTTATTGCATATTGATTTTTAAAATGACATTGATATATAAAATAAAAAATAACACCCCATTTACTCCCCATTTTGTTTAAATATGCGGTTTGGGTTCATTTAGCCTCAATAACATTAGCGAGATCAGGCTAATATATAACACTGGGTGAGGAGAACTGGTGTAGTTGGCATTTTAGTTCATCAAAGTAGTTTAGGGGTGTTAAGAATGCTTAGGTTTATCATTTCTAATCATAACACACCAGCTGGTAATGGAATTCTGCTGCTTTGTGTACTGGAAAATTCTGTGTGCTTCCAAAACATTTTGGAGAGAAAACACGTTTAGATATTATGGTCAGGTGGCCACAAACATGATGTTGATATGGTCTGTGTGAAAATATTCATTCATTCATTCATTCATTCATTCACTCATTCATTCATCTTCTTACCCGCTTATTCCCTAATTCAAAGTCACGGGGGTCTGCTGGGGCCTAACCCAGCGCACACAGGGCGAGAGGCAAGGGTACAGCCTGGCCAGTCCATCTCAGGGCAACGCATGGGCAAACAATCATTCACACACACATTCACTCATTTGGACAATTTAGAATCATCAATCTAATTTGCATGTTTTTGGACTGTGGGAAGAAACCAGAGTACCCGGAGGAAACTCACGCAAGCACGGAATCGAACCCGGGACCTTTTTGTTTCGAGCGATCATGCTATCCACTACGCCACCGCGCCCTCCGTGAAAATATTGATATAACTAATTATAGCAATATTTGTTTCCCAATAATGTAGTGAAATCCTAACCTGGTGTAAATACTTTACTTTACACTTGTAAAGTAATTTACTTATGTTTACTCTAATATTCAATTGAACCCCTCAATGTGTGTCAAACGATTTCCACTTCCACTCCTGTAGTTGTGACTGACACATACGCCCATTGTGGAAGAAATAAACATGGCTGAAAAAAAGGAATAAATTAACATTTACATAATTTGCAGTCATGCTGTGTATTTACTATATGAATCAGCAGAATTAGGAATTATTCATTTGTTCCACCAGATTACTGTGTTTGAGGTGTTGTGTAGTTCTTATGGAATTTATTCAATACAGTCATTGCCATGAGAAGCTAAACAGGAAAAGTGCAGTGCAGATTTTTATCTGTATTTTTCCTTTACATAATAAGTACATTTTTCATAGTGCTGATCAAATATGTTTAAAAGGAATAGCACAATAGAGGTTAAGCCCGTCAAAGGGAGAAACTGTTGGGTTTTTTTCTTCAGAGAATTTCCTCTCCCTCCCACATCATTCCTGGAAAGTTAAATCCTCAAGACGAGATGAAATGAGTGAAGTGGCCCACTGCAATCAGTGCTCAATCACTACAATGGTGCTTTGAAGTGTTCCACATCCTTACAGGTGGGGAAGCAATGTTAAGTGCTCTAGGGTGAGGTCACATTGAGGCCAAAATAATGCCAAAGAGGATTGGGATTGCAAACAGGGTAAAATCAAAAGAAAGCAAATGGCCTGCAGAAACAGGAGTGAATCCTTGTGGTTAATATGAGAATTTAAAAAAATGCTCATATTAAAATGGTTGGTACAGTGATGCCCCTAATGACAGTTTTCACTCTTGTTTTCATGTCATGTATTCATGGATTTCCCCTACTTCCCAATACATGCTATATGAATAGGTACATTGACTGTATTCATTTGAACTATATTTCATGGTAAGGAATAAAATCACTATCCTAACTTTGCTCTAATACTACATAATGTTATTTCAATTGAATTCACTGATTGCTAAAGACACAATTTATAAATTAATATAAAACATTTGAAAAGGTAGGTGGTGCGGTGTAGTGGCCCTACAATGGCGCTTGCCCTCCCCCTATGTGTATGCCCTCCAGCAGTGACCCTGAATTAGGGAATAAGCAGGTTAGAAGGTGAATAAATGAACAAAAGGTGACATATAAATAGCTTCAAATTCATTAAGGAAATAATGTCACCCAGTTTTCTATTCAATTGCACCTACATATGAACAGATGCATGAATACATGTGTGTGATGTCCTGAGATTAGAGCTGGACAATAATCATCCCTAATATCAATAAATATCACAATAGAACTGTTTTCAATACTAGTGGTATGATTTAAACACATTTCTTATATTTCAAAATACATCACAGCATTTTTGACTGTGGGAAATGATGGCTTAGTAGGTAATGTGATGGACTGAAAATAGAAAGGCCAGGGTTCGATTGCCACCTCTACTAAGCAAGCACTTTGGGCCCTTGAGCAAGGCCCTTAATCCACAATTGCTCAGTTGTACAAAAAAGATTAAATAGTAAGTCACTCTGGATAAGAGCGTCTGCCAAATGTTGTAAATGTAATGTAATGACTGAATGGCACACGGGGCACAGCCGTCAGAAAAAGCTAAAAGCAACTTGCATAGTGTAACCCCACCCATCCATGTAGGTACATTTTCTTGTAATAAATCGTCTTCTTCTTCTCCTTTCGGCTGCTCCCATCAGGGGTTGCCACAGCGGATCACTCTTCTCCACACTACCCTGTCCACTACATCAGCATTTTTTGTCTCCCTTTTATTGCCATTCGATAAATGATCGGATCTGTGACTTAAAAACCGAAATGCGATCTGAACCGGGAGTTCTGTGACACAGTATACATGACATGCTTAACAAACTAATCTCTGTTTTATGGTAGTGGTAGATTTTTCTCTATTTCAGTGCCAAGTCTAAATATGAAGAGAAGAAGAACCATTTATTTGTACCGTTTAAATTTATAAGTATTATATCATTTTAGGTTTATAATCTTTTCTCAGTTGAAATGCTTTAACCTCATGGCTTTATTAAGCGAGAAAACTTTGTTAAAAGCAATAAACATAATTTTGAATAAATCATCAACGCAAACATTTGTCTTTTTTTAAATGTATATATCCATATATAGTTTGCAATGCACATAAAAAGGCATTCATTCATTCTTTTATTTTTTCTGACCCGGCATTGTTCTAGTTTTACTAAAACAGCACCATTAAGATGCAGTAGAAATCCTCCAGGAGGACTTGTCCTCCTTTGTGCTACTAGTTTGAGATGCAGGTATGGCATTATTTATGAAATTAAAAAAGCCCTATACTCTTTGGTATTCAGGTGTTTATATAAAGTGGAAGGCATTTGGTTGGAATCTGCATTAAGTATTTTTCTTTCCCGCTTGATAGCTCATCACATGCCTCCTTCTTGTCTTGTCTTGTCTTGTATTTTGTGACTTTTCATCTATTTATCGATTATTCTGTTTAGGGTCATGTAAACCGGGTCTCTCAAGCTCCAGTCAAAACTCATAAGGTCTACATATATATAATATATCCACATATATCCATGCATTACAATTTTACAGCTGCTAGTAGGACTATATGTTGCATGCCTTTGAACAAGGTTATGAAACCAGGAACCAGGTAACTTGGAGTAATTCCAAAACCTAGACAATTTGATTTGCATTTTTGAGGTAAATCTATACAAACCGCCCCACCCACCATTTTCTGCATACTCCTGCTTCTATTTCTTTAATTGGGTATTACTCTTTGCCATTATCAGTTTGATTGGTTTAATACAGTCAGGTTCAGACCAAAACCAATCAGTCAAGGGGGCGGGGATCTTTTTACAAAGAGTAAAATTAAGAGAATATTGGAGGCAACCCAAGATCTGTGTCCAGATCTAAATGTTTCATAGTTATAATAATGCAATTGAAAAAGCCACACAAAATTGGAAGGAATCAGATTCATGGCTAAAAAATGCCACATTATATATGTAAAAAATAAATAAATATGGAAACGTATGCTGCGGTGGGGGCCACATGGCTTGAGGCAAGGAACAAATAAAGAGTTAGTGGTGACAATAATAACTGACTGTAAAACCTTATTTAATAAGACCAATACCAATAGAAGTTAGATGTACTCAGTCTCTTATCACAATTCAATACTCTTATGGTCAGATTGTCACAATCATGTCATAAACATGAATGATAATAATAATCTGTGAAAGTGAGACCATAAAAAATTGACTTGATTTTTGGAGATTTGGTGATGCAGCTGGGATGCAAGGTGGGAAGGTTTGCATGAATGCTATGCAACCAGGAGAAATGCCATCCCGTATTGATTCATAACAGGAAGTGCTGTCTAAGGTAGGGCAACCCTACACAGACAGTTTGCAACATCTCATAAGTGTAATCATTTCCTGAGGCAAAAAGTGTATTTTTACCTCAATAATTTTCTGATTGTTTAAATTAGATTTTATATGTTGCTTTTTGGTTAAGAATTAACATTAACACAGTCTAATTCTAAATTAATCAAATTCTAATTTATAACAAAATTTCTTAATGCTTTCAGTGATAATAAGAGATTTCTTAACACTTTAAAAAAGTTTATGGAATGGTTTTATGTCAGATTTATTGTCACTAACACTACGTCACATCTTTTGTCATCGTAGCCCCGTGGGGTGTGGCCTCTTATCTGACAGGTGTCCTTAATTTTTGCATATATAAGGTGGCAACCATAGCTGGACATGGCTGAGCTGGCTGACAGTGTTGCCAGATTAAGCTGAAATATTTTTGAAACTTGAAAGTAGCAGGAAATCCAAACTTGGGTTTTGCTAAGTAAATAGTCTAATATGGGCAGTGCAGTAGTTAGCATGGTCGCCTCACAACAAAAAGGTCTTGGATTCGTTTCCTGGGCAAGGGCTCTTTATGGAGTTTGCATGTTCTCCACATACGTTTCTTCCATGTTTTCAACTGGTACTCTGGTTTCTTACGACAGTCCAAACAAGTACAAAACATGCACAGCAGGTGATTTTATAGAAGTTTGTGTGTGGTTGCTCATCTATGTGTGAACCTGTGATATACTGAGGACCTGTCCAGGGTGTTTCCCTGCCTTCTGCCCTATGTGCACTGGGACTCCAGCAGACCTCCGTAACCGTGGTCTAAAACAAGCTGTAATTTTATACTCCTGCCCAATACAATTTTTGTTTATCAGCACAAACCCAATCTGTGGACCCTGCTAGCTGACTTTGAATGCAGAAGTGACTGTCCATGTTATTGTGTTTGTGTGGTACACGGAGTGCTCTCTGATTAATGGACATCTTAAACATGCGCACAATAACAATAAAGTATTCTGAATATTAATAAATTCATTAATAAAACTGCAGCCATATGCGATTTATCGCATGTTCTCAAATCGCATTTATTTAGCGATTGCAATTAATTGCTTAGCAATGTAAGGTATGTAAGGTATTTAACAACATGATAATGTGAATTGGTGGAATATAATACAGATATAAAATCTTATAGACAGTTCTGATCATGCAAAAGTTTTAAGACGTAGAAGTCTTTACTACCTGAATCATGAAATGATTGAAAATGTTAGATTTCTATCTGTTTGTAATATAGATGGATACATTTAATGCCAGTAATGTAGGTATGTCTATTAAAAATGGTACAAAACATATTAAAAAAATTAACTTGTATAGTGGGTATCTTGAAGAAAAAAGTATAACGACATCTATAAGATAGATACATCTGTGAGTGTATAAGGAGTTAGAAAGATAAATAAATAAAATAAAATGGAGATGTTGATATTTATGGGAAAATAGATATACTATATTGACAAAAGTTTGTGGTGACCTGAGCATCATAATAACCTGTGATTTCAAACTTCATATTCTAGATTTATTTACATTTTGCTATTTGATGAAACATCACTCTTCTTCTAGTAAGACTGAAGCTTCATCGAATAGCAAACTCCAATGTGAAGCTTGAATGTGAGATATCTCTTCATTCAGCTCCAACAGTATTAGTGAGATCAGATACTAATGTTAGGTAAGGAGGTTTCGGCTGCAGTCTGCATTCCAGCTCATGGAGTCATGGAAAGAAAGATTTAAAACAGAGCCAAATCACTAAATGTATAGGTTGAACATGTCAGTAAAAAATGTGGCTCTGTTGATCTAGAGATCAAGAAGCCATAGGTTTAAACCCTACAACCACTGTTGGGTCCTTGAGCAAGACGTTTTGCTCCAGGGGCACTGTACCATAGCTGACCCTGGGCTCTGACCTTCAAAGATGGAATATCATTATATGTTGTATTGATGTCTTATTGCGACACTTCAGACAGCATGTTGATGAGGAACAAACACGTCTGCTTAGGAAATGATGTGTCTGTTGAACCAGCTGTACCTCTTGTTAGTGTGTGTGGGTTTGCATCTTCCTCTCTTCGCAATATACATAGCTCCAAGTGTGTGTGTTTTTGTTCAGTATGGCAGTGACCTCGTTGCCACACCCTACACTCTCAAGTAGTTTGCACACTGCTCTGTTTGATCTAGTGTCAGAATAAGACATCATCCTGCTTTTCCTCTGGCCTTCCTTCCTAAATATCTA
>JAOTRA010025596.1:0-19542 GCA_026260255.1 Pseudolaguvia tuberculata | reverse complement strand
AGTAGCTCAGGTGGTAGGTAGAGGTTGTGCAATTGGTAGGGATAGCACAGATGGTAGTGATGTCTCAGGTGTTAGTGATAGCACAGGTAGTAGTGGTAGCTTGGGTGGTAGTGGCAGATTAGGTGGTAGTACATCAGATAGTAGTGGTAGCCCAGGTGGTAGTAGATCAGGTAAAAGTAGTAGTAGCTCAGGTGGTAGGTAGAGGTTGTGCAATTGGTAGGGATAGCACAGATGGTAGTGATGTCTCAGGTGTTAGTGGTAGCACAGGTAGTACTGGTAGCTTGGGTGGTAGTAGATCAGATAATAGTGGTAGCCCAGGTGTTAGTAGTAGTAGTTCAGGTGGTAAGTAGAGGTAGTTCAATTGGTAGGGATAGCACTGGTGGTAGTGATGTCTCAGTTGGTAGCGGTAGATTAGGGGGTAGTGAGGTCTCATGTGGTAGTGGTAGACTAGGTTTTAGTGGTAGCTCAGGTGGTAGTGGTAGTGGTATTTTGGGTGGTTGTGACAGCATAGGTGGTAGTGATAGTACAGGCGGTAGTGGTAGCTTGGGTGGGAGTGGTAGATTAAGTAGTTGTGTACCTGCCAATAGGTAGATCATGTGGTAGCATATTAGTTAAGGTGTTAGACTGCAGAACAAATGGTTCTTAGTTTAATTCCCAGGACCACCAAGCTACCACTGCATTAGAGCATCAGAAGGTTTTACTGTAGATTTCTGCAGATTTCAACCCGGCCATTATTACTGGTAATAAGGAAAGAAACTGGTAGTTCCATGTTTAAGGTGTTGGACTACTAAAATAAAAAAACCCACCAAGATCTACTGCAGCTTTCAGGCCCCTGTGCAAGGCCCTTAACCCTTAACCTTTCAATCCGAAAATAAATCAAAGAATAGAACATTAAAGAATGTAAAGTAAACCCCAGTCACGTCACCGGCAGTCTCATGTAATCGGATTAAACGATGGAGGTTCGAATAAAGACACAGATCTGAATAGATAATGAACCCGAGGCTTTGATGTTGGCAGGAAGTAGATGATAATAATAAAACCACCACACGTGCCGTTTCTACCACATGGCGTCTCTCAGGCTTTTTATTCTGTTAAGCTTTTGTGACACAATCGTTGGTGTAAATAAAGGTCAATTATTTTTTCCACCCAGTCCAGATGAGGAACCTGATATTCCAATGGTGAGTCACTGGAGCTGCAGCAGGTGTGTGTGGCGTGTGTGGTGTGTGTGTGTGTGTGTGTGTGGAGCTGCAACGGGGGTGTGTGGACGATGAGAAAACGATAAACTAATTGCTGTTTTGCACATTAATTCATTATTAATACAATATGATTAATCCTATATTATTAAAAAGTTCCAGGAAGTAAAAGTAAAATAGTTTATTCATTCATTCATTCATTCATTCATTCATTCATTTATTCATTCATTCGTTTGTGCACATATGTGTGTGTGTGTGTGTATGTGTGTGTGTGTGTGTGTGTGTGTGTGTGTGTGTGTGTATATCTGGGAGAAGTTATGTGTGTGTGTGGAATCAGAGATAAGGTCGGTTCTTGTCTCTTGTCGGTCCCTTGTCTCACAGCTGCAAGGTCAAATGTGTTTGTGAGAAACAGGTTCGAGACGATTAGGGTTAACCTTGGGTAAGAGACAAGATACAGAAAAGAGACAAAACACAGAAAAGAGACAAAATACAGAAAAAAAGTCATATTAAAGAAAAGTAAATAATTTTTTTTTCTCTTACAAGGGTCACAAGGGTTTGCTGGAGTCTATCCCAATGCACATACAACGAAAGACAGGGGTACACCCTGAAAAGGTCACCAGTCCAATGCAGGGCCACACATATACAAACAACCACACTCACATTCACTCCTGTGTGCAATTTAGAATTACCAATAAACTGAATGTACATGTTTTTAGACTGTGGGAGGAAACTGGAGTATCAGGAGAAAACCTACGGAAGAACATGCACAGAAAGACCCCCGCCCAGAAATCGAACCCAGGACCTTTTAGCTGTGAGACGATGATGCTGATCCAGTATGTGAGTAAAATAGAGATAATGTAAGAACACCGGGGTCTCAGGAGCAGGCTGAAGGATTATGGGAAACTTTCATAGTTCTGAAGATTACAGGTTCAAGTTCCAGCACCATCAAGCAGAGCCCTCGGCTTACGGAATGTTTTTTTTTTTTAAATATCTGGTGCTCATTTCTTAAGAAAGTGAATAAAATATAAATAAGTAAATATATTAATTCATTCATTCATTCGTCTTCTTACCGGCTTATTCCCGAATCCTGGGTCACGGTGGTCTGCTGCGCCTATCCCAGCACACATAGGGCGAGAGGCGGTGGTACACTCTGGACGGGTCGCCAGTCCATCTCAGGGCAACAATAAGTAAATATAATTTATTAAGGAATTCATGAGTATCCAGGGCGGCGCGTTGGAGTAATGGTTAGCACGGTCGCCTCACAACAAGAAGGTCCCGGGTTCGATTCCAGGGCAGGGGATCTTTCTGTGCAGAGTTTGCATGTTCTCCGGTTTCCTCCCAAAAACATGTACATTAGGTTGATTGGTGATTCTAAACTTTCCAGAGGAGTGAATATGTGTGTGAGTGGTTGTACCCCTGCTTCTCGCCCTATGTGCGCTGGGTTAGGCTCCAGCCGACCCATGGGAACCCGAATTACCGGAATAAGCGTGAATGAATGAATAAATGAATGAATGAATGAATGAGTATCCAAACAAAATAATCCCACTTCTAGAAGCTGTGAAACTAATACTAGTGTGCATAGGGTAATAATAAAAGGAAATATTTTGAATAATTACACGTTTCTATTACTAACGGTGTGAGGAACCGGGTGAGGAACGTGCACAAACTAAAATAAAAATGATCCAGGAGGGAGTTGCTGGCGGCAGATGTCTCACCCATTAACGAACACTGAAGTTATGTTGTGGGTGGAGAATCTGGGCGAGGTGAAGCTGTATAAATACCATCAGCGCTCTCCGATCTTAGTATCTGGTCAGATGGGGTCAGGATTGTGTCCCAGAATGCATCTGTCAGGAGCGATTGCTGCACTTCTCTTACTTCTCTCCAGCACCGCAGCCCTAAAGGGTTTGGAAGAAATCAGGGAGACACCAAGGTAAGAAGCTGCACTTTCTCTTACAGATTTGATGCAGAAAGGTTTCTGGTGTATTTCGGTGGTAGGAGGATTAGAAGCGCTTCTTCAGAAATAATTAATGGTTATTAAGCTGTCAATCATTGGAGCTGTTTTAGTGTCAATAAACAAAATAGATATTATAAAGATAATAGAAGAAAAAAAGCCCAGAGAATACAGTAGATTCCTTCATTCATCTTCTGACCTGTTCATTCCCTAATTCCGGGTCATGGGGGGTCTGCTAGAGTCTATCCCAGCACACATAGGTCGAGAGACAGGAGTACACCCTGAAAAGTTCGCCAGTCTATCACAGGGCCACACATAGACGAACAACCATTCCCACACACATTCACTCCTCTGGGAAATTTAGAATCACCAATCAACCTAATGCACATGTTTCTGGAGGGTGGGAGGAAACCGGAGTACCCGGAGGAAACCCATGCATTCACAGGGAGAACATGCAAACTCAGCACAGATAGATCCCCGTCCAAGGAATCGAACCTGGGATCTTCATGTTGTGAGGCGACCGTGCTAACTACCCCGCCAAATAAATAGAAATGATTCGAATCCGTTGATGATAAATGACTGAATAATTGTTTCTTGTCTTTGTTCAGGTATTATCTATTGGCTGTGACCTCCCAGGCTGTAGGGGGCACCGATGAGACTCTGTGTGTCACCATTATCACCCGTCGTCCAGGTTATCTCACGGTGGACTTCGAGTTGAACGGAAATAGCGTCCGACTTTTAGAGGAGAGATTTGTGCGAGATTATTACCGCTGTATCACTTTTAAGGTCAGACTTCTTGTTATGACATCAATGTGACATCATCATGACATCATCATGACATCATCTTAAAGCTACAATTTGTTAATGGAATGATTTGTATGACACCTTGCAGGGCACAAATCCATCCGTTTCTGTCGTTCACGAGTCAGTTTTCATGTGTTTTTTTAGCCCAGAAATAAGCTCCACCTCCAACTCTTAGCTCCTCCCCCAACATTTAGCTCCGCCCCCAGATACAAGCAAAAAAGCTGGCTAAAACAATTGCATAGATTTAAAAGAGCATCTAAAAGGTAACAATCGGACAACCCAAGACTTTCGGGGACCCTAAGCTGAATTTTTATTTGCAGGCTCCTAAGGGCCACCAAATGCTAACGCTAATCAGTTACTCTCCAACTGTGTGCTTCATCCCATTAACAAAATATCGCATAGTTTTGTTTAATGATTTAATATAGTATTTTGAATATAATATAATATAATACGATTACATTATTGTCCACTGATGTTGAGATTTTCATTGGGAGTGACGAGGATGGACAGGATTAGAAATGAGTTTATTAGCCTCCAGCAGCCACTTCGTTCACTTATGCCTTGGAGAAAACAATGGATAAATCAGATGGTTATATAAATTAAAGTAAATTTAAAGTAAATGGTTATTTTATGGCTGTTGATTTCTTACATTTATGAGCTAATTAGAACAACAACAACAATAATAATAATAATAATAATAATAAGTAGATGATGAACCTGGCTGTGATTTTGAGGTTTTGATGTTTTGGAACAGGTTCCACTTGTGACCGAGGAGCGCATAGCATCAGTTGAACTTAAGATTAAAGATTCCAGAAATGACGCAGATGAAGTGAAAGGAACGAAAATTCTCATCATTCCTCCATCCAAGCTGCTCTTCATCAAGACCGACAAACCCATCTACAAAGCTGGACAAACGGGTAACACGTCATTCCCACTCACTAGATCAATTCCTGTTAATCCCTATTAATCCTGGTTAATCCTTGTTAATCCCTATTAGTTCTTGTTGGTTCGAGTCCCTGACGTGTCTGCCTCTGTAAATTGAATCTATTAGCTGTGCTTTAAATTCCTACAGCAAGTGTAAATAAATTGTAAAGAATTCCAGATGATGTGTGGCCCTGCGATAGACTGGCGACCTGTCCAGGGTGTACCCCTGCCTCTTGCTCTATGTACGCTGGAATAGGCTCCAGCAGACCCCGTGACCTCGAATTAGGGAATAAGTGGGTAAGAAGATGAATGAATAAATGAATTACAGATGTTTTTATTTTATTTTCTCCCTGCAGTGAAATTCCGCATCGTCTCTCTGGACTCGAATTTTAACACCTACAACCAAGTGGTACGGAAAAAAAAATAGGAATATTTTCTTTTTTTCTTTTTTTTAAAGTGAAAGAAATAATCATTGTTAGAAATATAATAAATTATTTAGGATTTGTAGGATTTATTCGGTCTTTGTTTGAACATCTGTTTATTTTTCTTTCCTTTCTTCTTTTCCAGATTTCATTAATCGAATTGCAGGTCTGGAACCGTGAGCCACATTCAGCACTTACAAACTTTAAATATTTAGATTTATATTACATTTCTTTATTGTCTGAAACATAGTATAAAAATATTTGTAGTAATGTAAATAAAAGGATTTAATTATAATATAAAAATACTTACGACAGTATAAAATTCTTTTAATATATTACCAAATATAATATATATAGTATAATATATATTATATTATACTATATAGTATAAAAATGATTACAGCATCGTTTAAAATCTTTTAGTATAAACATTTTTTTAATCATAGTAGCATATCAAATTCTATTTTGTATTGTGTAACGTTTTAATTAGAAATGTTTGTTGGTTCGATATTAAAATATATTATAAGATTATTTTTCAAGAAAAAATGATTTCTTTTAATATATCAGCAAATCATTTTTCAAATTTTATTTTATTCTAGTATAGAAAATTTTGTTTGTTTTTTTTAATATTGAGAGCATAAAATTGTAATTGTATCGGGTATCATTTCTTTAATATGATTACAATTCTTTGAAAAACTCTTAATATGAAAAATATTTTTATATAATATATACATTATTTTTTAGTTATTATAGAATTTTGTATATTATAAAATTAGTTTTAGTGAAGTTTAACAATTACTTTTAGTAAAAAAAAATCAATCAGTTTTTTCTGATCTGCTGTTATGTATTTGGATGGATTAGGATCCAAACTCGAACCGTATCGGTCAGTGGTTAAACACCGCCACGTCCAGCGGGATGGTGGATCTGACCTTCCCCTTAAGCTCTCGTGCTAAAAGTGGAACCTACACCATCACCGTTAGCAAAAACAGCATTGAGCAGATCAACGAACGTTTCGAAGTCAAAGAATACGGTAGGCTTTAATCCAAATGTTGGAAATTGCCTTTAAACTAAAACTCACAATTTGAACACAAATATTAATCGGAACGTTTTTTTTTTCCTGCAGTTCTTCCAACCTTTGAAGTGAAAGTAGAAGCTCCTGAAAAAATCACCATCCTGGAGAGGAACTTTCTTCTGAAAGTGTGTGCAAAGTGAGTGTAACACTACTGATCTGATCAGGACACTTTTTATTCAATTAGTAATCAAAAAGTCCCGATATTATTGATTAAGGGATAACTCGATATATCAAACCGATATTTATTGATTGTTAGACTTCAGAACAGTTAATATTGTCAAACTAAATAATTCGATATCGATACCTGATCAATAAAACTAGGCTTAAATATTGGTAAGAATATCAGGAAAAAGGTTTATCGGTCAGTCACTAAATAAAATGAATGAAGTGGTCTGGATCCAAACCCGCGTCCTTCTCGAAACTAAAATCATGGAATGGATTTTTTGTAGATATACATACGGGAAACCGGTAAGCGGCAATATCGAGGCAGTTGTCTGCCATGACAGTTGGAACTGGGGCTGGGACTGGATCAGAAGACCAGATCCAAATATGCCTCCATCACCACCAAAACTCTGTGAAACATTCACCATGCAGGTTAGTCTACCAGGACACTAATCACAGGAACCTACAGGAACTTACCATAACAGTCTGCTTCAGGATTGGAACCAGAATCACATGATATTTATTCTCTTCCTTCTGCTTCAGACTGACAGCACAGGCTGTGGACAAAAAGTCATAGATCTGCAGAATTTTGCCATCGCCGATTCACGCTACCAGATGTCCCTCGATATTCAGTGCAAAGTTACCGAACAAGACACTGGTACGAATCTCTATAATAAAAATAAGGTGCAGTGGCGTAGTGGTTAGTGGTGTGGTGGTGTAGTGTTTAAATTGTCCATAGCTGTGTGAGTGTTTGTTGGTGTATGTGTGGCCCTGCAATGGACTGGCGACCTATCCAGCATGTATCCCTGCCTCTCACCTTATGTGCGCTGGGAGAGACTCCAGCAGACCACAGTGATCCCAAATTAGGGAGTAAATTGGTTAGAGGGTAAATGAGTGAGTGGATGAATGAATGAATTAATGAGTGAATGAAATAATGAATGAATGAATGAATGAATGAATGAATCAATTAGTGAATGAATGAATGAATTATTGATTGAATAAATGAATGAATAAATGAATAAGTAAATGAATGAATTAATTAATCAATGGGTGAATGAATGAATTAATGATTGAATGAATGAGGAATTAATTAATTAGTGAATGAATGAATGAATGAATGAATGAATGAATGAATTATTGATTGAATAAACGAATGAGTAAATGAATGAATAAATAAATTATTGAATGAATGAATGAATGAATGAATGATTTATTTAATTAATTAATGTATCGGGTGGCATAGTGGTTACCACGGTCGCTTCACAAAGCAAGGGCAAAAGCTCTTTCTTTGCATATTCTCCCTGCACTTCTGTGGGTTTTCTCTGGGCATGCCGGTTTCCTCCAAAAGCATGTACATACCTGAAATGTGATCTGTAATGTGTTGCGTTTGTAGGTGTGACTATGACGGGTTCAGGAGTTGTTTCTATCACCAACATAATTTCGCAGATTTTATTTGACGATTCGCCAACAATATACAGACCTGGAATGGATTATGAAGGAAAGGTAACCAGAATACACTCCTCCTGATTGGCCATTAAACAATGCTAGTGTGCTAGTTAGATAAACCCGTTAAGGGAACATTACCACCAGTTTTACCAGCAGGATGATGATGAATAGGAAGCATTTAATTTCCTTAATGAATTTCTTTAATGAAAGGTTTAGCTAGTGAATTAACGGACTGGTAGTGGTAGCTTAACAATGGGATTAGTATTGTGTGATGAATCTTTTTTTTTTAATATATTTAATTTTTTATCATCAGGTTAAAATGATTGATGCTTATGACAAACCCATAAAGAGGAAACCTGTGTATCTGACTGTGATCTACAACAACACCAATCAGACTAAGATGCTGATTACTGATCAAAATGGAATCGGAAAATTTACCTTTGACACTAAACTATGGGGTCAGGAGTACGTGTCCATACAGGTGGGCCCACTGCGTTTATCGCTACAAAACCCAGATCATTATAAAATACAGAATTAAATATTTTATAATCAATTAAATCTTAAGAGATAGAAGCTTTTAATTATCTGTCTGTCTGTCTGTCTGTCTGTCTGTCTGTCCCTTTCTATCAATGATTCCTTTATAGTGATGTCATTTATTCATTCAATCAAACAATGAATTCATGAACTCCTTCTTTACTGAACTCATCCTGGATTTATTTGCTTTATTTCATTTCCACAGGCTTATTATGATACGATGAATACACAATGTGAGTATATTGAAAATAAACTCACCCCCTGTCGCGTCCCAGGATACCACTGGATTCAACCGTTTTACTCCAAAAGCAAAAGTTACATCACTATCAAACCCCAACCCACCCCACTCAGCTGTGAGAACATCACCATCGTGGAGTTCAGCTATCTGATCAAGGAGAAACTCACCCGCAACTTTTTCTTCTCCTACATGGTGAGTCTGACTTTTATTATTACAAACAGGAAGTCATTCTTAAAACACTTGATACTTCCTGTTCGGATTAGAATCAGAATGAACATTAACCGGATGTTTATAGGATATTGTTATCAATTATTTTTACTATAACTTTATGGGTCTCAGGGGTGTGCTGGAGCCTATACAAGCGCATATAGGGCGAAAGCCAGAGGTACACCCTGGACAGGTTGCCAGTCCATTGCAGGGCCATATATACACAAACAACCACACACACATTCACATTCACTCCTATGGGAAATGTAGAATCACCAATCAACCTAATGTACATGTTTTTGGTCTGTGGTAAGAGACCAGAGTACCTGAAGGAAATCCACTCAAGACCCCCAGCCCGGAAATCGAACCCGGGACCTAAAAAATTTATCTGAATTAATGTATTGTATATGGGTGGCGCAGTGGCGTAATGGATAGCACAGAGAAGGGTTCGATTCCCGGGCCAAGGATCTTTCTGTGCAGAGCTTACATGTTTTCCCTGCGCTTGCATGGGTTTCCTCCCACACTTTCCTCCTGAACATCCTGGTGCTCGGACGTCACTGACCCTGAATGCTGCTGCAGGGTCACCTTGTCCAAAAACATGCAGATTAGGTCGATTGGGGATTCTAAATTGTTTTCAGGCGTCTCTGGAATTTGAATCTTCTCCTGAACTTCCTGGTGCTTCAACGTCACTGACCCTGAATACGGCTGCAGGGTCACTGTGTCCAAAAACATGCAGATGAGGTGGATGGGTGATTGTAAATTGTCCATAGGAGTGAATGTGTGTGTGAATGGTTGTTTGTCTATGTGTTGCCTTGCGATGGACTGGTGACCGCCTCTTGCCCTATGTGAGCTGGAATAGGCACCAGCAGACCCCGTGACCCTGGATTAGGGAATAAGAGGGTACGAAGAAGAAGAATGAATGAATGAATGTATTGTATACACTATTAATATTCTAAATGATATTCTAAATAAATGAAAATCGAATCCATCACCAGATCATCAGATTAACATTACTTCCAAGTTAATGTCCCGCTGTGTGTCCTATAGGTGATGTCCAGAGGACATTTAGTATATGAGGGAAGCATCCCCGTGGAAGTCAAACCAAGATTAGGTGTGTAAAGGATTAACCAATAAACTCATTTCAATGTAAGTATGTGTTTCTATAAAATAGTTCTGATGTTTTTTTTTCTGTGGCAGAAGTCAAGGGCACAGCGTCTTTCCAGCTGATCAACGTCAACAAGTTATCCCCAAACGCACAGGTGGTGGTCTACGCACTCCTGTCCAGTGGTGAGGTCGTGGCAGACAGCGTGACCTTCCCGGTTGAGCCATGTTTAACCAACAAGGTCAGAAGTTCAGTCACGTTACTGACAGTTTTCTTTATTTATTCGTTTGTGGTTGCAGCTGTTTTAATGATCGTTATCCAGATGTGGGAAATGCTGATGATGGAGGTGGTGGGTAGGAGGAAAAGAGGAAGACCAAAGAGGAAGTTTATGGATGTGGTGAGGGAAGATATGCCGGTAGTTGGGGTGAAAGAGGCAGATGTAGCGGACAGGGTAGTGTGGAGAAGAGTGATCCGCTGTGGTGACCCCTAATGGGAGCAGCCGAAAGGAGAAGAAAGAAAGATCCAGATGTGGGAAATAGAAGGTTGCTGACTGCATGTTTGAAACATAGCTCGAACCCTCGATCTTAACCACTGTAACCACAGGTTTAAGAACAGGTTTTCCTCTAGGACTGGATTGTCTCTATCGAAATTAATCAGGTTCCTCGTTTGTGACATGATGCTACCACCACAATGCTTTACATCAGCAACAGGGCAGGGTTTAGTACTGATGGTTATTCTTTAGATTATAAAACATGATGTAATTAAGTCTTAAGCTACTGAAGAAAGTCCCGGATTATTACATGTTATTACATTACATTACATTAAAGGATTTTTGTCCTGATTTTTCAGGTGTCTCTGGAATTTGAATCTTCTCCTGAACTTCCTGGTGCTCGTACGTCACTGACCCTGAATGCTGCTGCAGGTTCGCTGTGTTCAGTGAGAGCCCTCGATAAAAGTCTACTGCTGCTGCAACCTGAATCCGAGCTTACCATCCAATCGGTGAGTTCTACCAAACTCGCTCATCAGTCCATCCATCCAGCTGTCCATCATCCTTCTTATACATATGGTACCTGATGTTTATTACAGAGAAACTGAAGATTAACATTCTATTATTATTCCAGGTGTTCTACATGCTGCCTTTCCAGATGTTATGGGACTATCCATATCAAGTGTATGAGTACGAGCCGAACCCTTGCTCGGACAACCCGATCGTCTTTAGTGAAAAAATGTCTATTTCTTTCCCTTACTACGGAACCTCCTCTGTGTTCACAGTCTTTAAAGTGAGATTTTCTGTTTATCACTTTCAGATACAGTAAATCATAGATTAATAACAGAGCTGTGTAAATGTCAGCTCCGATTGGTTGGAAGATTTTGTTCATTTTTTAAAACCAGGTCTGACAGCTGAATGAATTACAATTTAATCGAATTAAGTTTTAATTAAAAAAACCCAAACCCCATAGCCTTAACCCCTAACCTTTACGTCTAACACTAACCCTAACCATAACCATAACTCCTAACCTTAACCACTAACCTTAACCTTAACCCTTAACCCCTGACCCTAACCTTAATCTCTAACATTTACATCTAACCTTAACCTTAACTCCTAACCTCTAAGCTCAAGCCCTAACTTTAACCTTAACCTTAACCCCTAACTTTAACTCCTATCCTTTACTCCATAACCTTTGCCCTAACGATAACCATAACTCCTAACCTTAACCGCTAACCTTAACTTTAACCCTTAACCCCTGACCCTAACCTTAATCTCTAACCTTTACATCTAACCTTATCCTTAATCCCCTGACCTTAACCTCAACCCCTAACCTTAACCTTAACTCCTAACCTCTAAGCTCAAGCCCTAACTTTAACCTTAACCTTAACCCCTAACTTTAATCTTTCACCTTAACATGACCTCCTAATGCTAACCTTAACTCCTAATCCTACTATCTAAACCAAACCCCTAACCTTAACTTCTAACCTTAATTTTAACCCCTAACCTTAACCCTTACCTTTAACCTTAACCTTAACCCCTAACTTTAACCTTTCACCTTAACATTACCTCCTAACGCTAACCATAATCCTAATCCTACTATCTAAACCCAACCCCTAACCTTCACCCTATCCCCACCCCTAACCCCTAACCCCTAACCCTAAATATTGTATCACTTCATCCTTTTGGTTGAATTTTCAACAAGGAATCATTAATGCCTCCATTTATTACCTCTGATGATGATGATGATGATGATGATTTCGGAAGGTGCATCATCATAACACCTTTTCTGTTCCTCTCTCAGCAAGTGGGAGTCAAGATACTGACCAATGGTGAAATCAGACCTCCTCCTGTCTGCACGGATAATAGTCCAAAATGTAAGTGCATTTCAAAATCAGATTTTTATCCGTTCATACATCCAATAGATTTTACAAGTGACAAAATTATTTTTTCAGTTGCAGCAAGCGCAAAAGAAGACGGGTCTTCCCTACGAGGTCCCAACCCAAGGGGCCCGATCGTTACAATCCGTAAATATTTCCCAGATACGTGGATTTGGGATCTTGTTTCAGTCGGGTGAGTTACTGAACGATGTGCGAATGTCTTTCTCAAATGTATCTCATGTTTATGGTATTTGAAATTGTCTTAATTCTTCTCCAGACGGTCTGGAGTGAGAACTCTTAATAAAACAGTCCCAGACTCCATCACTACCTGGCAGGCTGATGCCTTCTGTACCTCCCCTGTCGGCTTCGGTATAGCCCCCAAAGCCGAGCTGGTCTCCTTCCAACCTTTCTTCGTGAGCGTCACCATGCCAAGTTCCGTCATCCGAGGAGAAGTGTTTACACTCAAAGCCACCGTCTTTAACTACCTTAAGAACTGTATAACGGTGAGACGATTCATTCAGTCTAATTCTATCAATGAATCATTTGATTTGAAAAATGGCGTAAACATTGTGTGCGTTACAGGTTAAAGTGAGTTTGGCAGACTCGAAGGATTTCACTGCAGAACAGTGTAAAGACTGTGAATACTCACGCTGTCTGTGTGCTGATGAGAGTTTTACTGTCTCCTGGACCATCACACCACTGGTTCTGGGTACGTCCCACTTATGACATCAGAATGGGATGAGTTGTGCACCTTTTTCAGGCTATAGAGATGATGTAAATGATACCTCGGTTATTTATTTTGCCCGATTGTAGGGAAGGTGACTATCAGAGTGACGGCAGATGCGACAAAGAATTATATGTGTAAAGTCAAAGGAGGTTTCGTACCCACGAGAGGACGCATCGATACGGTCATTAAGACTCTGCTGGTTAAGGTAATGACATCATTAGGGCGATCCTAATAATTTAACCCTGTATTCGGTGTCAGTCGGCTAATAATTAACTCAAAGTTTTATTCTGTCTCTTTTAGGCTGAAGGTGTCAAAAAGTATAAAAGCTATAATGAGCTTCTTTGTCCATCAGGTTAGACCCATATACACACATACAAATCCCCAAACTAAACACAAAACCAAACAAGCACTTAGAGGAGACACTTTAATCTGGAGGACACCGTGACCATGAACCAATCTGAGAGAATTTGAGAAAACCTAAATGCATTTCTAATTCAATGGAAGTCAAGGAATTATCATCTGCCCCACTGAGCAAACGAGGTCAACTTTTAACCCATGCTTGCACCCTCCTACCGACCTAGGACAGACGGAAATCCAGTGTCATGGTCTGCACCTCCATTGACGTCTAGAAAGGCTGATCAATATGCCTAGACACAGGACACCCAAGACCATAAATCTCTCCTCCGTCACTGGTAAACCAGAATAGAACCCTGATACTTGTGTGCTAATGTTCCTGAAAGCCTTTTAGAGCGATTTAGCAAACCCACTGTACCATGGTCTCTGGCATTTAAAGGGTTAGTAGAATCCGTTTGTGATTTTCAAACACGGAATACGGTTGCTCTAGAAGGAAAATCATCCTGAGCAGAAATAGAACCAAATCCTTTCCTAGATCAATCTTCAGACTTTTATACACGGTATTGCACTGGTCCTGGTAGGAATGCGAGGCTAGGATTTTCCTGGTTAGGGCTTTGAAGGAGAACATCACATGTTCTTTCTGTTTTCTCTCCACTAGGCAGTGTAATCAAGAAGACAGTCTCCTTAACTTTGCCCACAAATATCGTGAAAGGTTCCTGCGAAGCATCTGTTTCTGTCATTGGTAAGTCAAAAGCTTTACACAATCTTTTCATAAGTCAGGAAAAAGGAAATCTTTAATCCTTCCTACTTTTTCTGCAGGAGATCTGATGGGTCGAGCTTTACAGAATCTGGCGAGTCTCCTGAGGATGCCGTCTGGATGTGGAGAGCAGAACATGTTGTATTTTGCCCCTAACATCTACATCCTACAGTACCTAAAGAGCACCAACCAGCTTACCCCTGAGATCCTTAACACAGCTACCACATACCTTGTGACCGGTAGGAGACTTTATAAATCATTGCTGTATATTTGAAGAAATGTTGTAAGAATTGATGTTAGAACATTTAGGATGAAACCTAAAGGATAGAAGTACAATAACTCTGTGTGTGTCTTGGACAGGATACCAAAACGAACTGAACTACAAACACACTGATGGATCCTACAGTGCTTTTGGAATGAATGATCCCTCAGGAAACACATGGTAAGTCTTAACAAGACAAATAGATCAGAACAATGGAGATCCTAACTGGTAGTGGGAATCTTATGGTTCTTGATGATCCAGAGATTGTTTGGGTTTGTGTTCTCAGGTTGACTGCGTTCGTGATGAAGTCTTTCGGAAGCGCGATGCAATTCATCTTCATAGATCGAGCGATTGTAGATCAGGCGAAGGCATGGCTTGGTCTACAGCAGCAGAGTAACGGATGCTTCGCTTCAGTGGGACAACTGTTCCACATTGACATGATGGTCAGTTCATTTTTTATCTTCGAACCTGCTTATTCCATGATTTAACGTCACAGGTGGTCTTCTGGAGTCTATCCCAGTGCACAAAGGCTAACAGACAGGGGTACATCCTGGAAAGGTCACCAGTCCATTTCAGGGTCATATACTGTATAGATGAACAACCACACACACACACACACACACACACACACACACACACACACACACACACACACACACATATATACACACACTCTTATGGAGAATTTAGAAGCCCCAATCAGCGTGGAAAGAAATCAGAGGAACCAGAATAAAAGCGTGTGGAGAACATGCAAACCTCGCACAGGGAATCGAACCCTTTGAGGTCACTGTGCTAAGCGCTACACCATATTGGGGAACTTTCACACACTACATATTTCGGGTGTACTATACACATCGTTTACACACACTATATGAAAGTATGTGACCAATCAGGATACAGAACTGAAGAAAATCTGCAATTTATTCTCTCTCTCTCTCTCTCTCTCTCTCTCTCTCTCTCTCTCTCTCTCGCTCTCTCTCTCAGGGTGGAGTGAATGATGAGGTGACACTCTCAGCGTACATCACGGCTGCAATGCTGGAACTCAACTATACAATTACAGTACGTGAACTTCCACTGATGAGATTCTTCATGTACTCTGATAGTTGCAGATCCTTTTGATGAATCACCTGATCGTTGTGAAGACATGCTGTGTTCTGATTGGAGGGAAAGAACTCAGGTGTCCTGCAATTGTTAAAGAACAACATTTCACGTTTACATTTATTAATCTATGTTTCAGGATTCTATAGTGGACAGAAGTCTTACCTGTCTGAGGAACCAATACAGTCAGGTGACCTCCACCTACACCAAGGCTCTCCTCTTCTATACCTTTACTCTAGCTGGAGATCAGACCATGAGGAGCTCACTCATCTCAAGCCTAAACGCAGTAGCCATTGTCTCAGGTTTGACTGATCTCTTATTTATATGTATTATTAATGCTTTTACTGGCAACCCTGATGACTGGCTTGTTTCTGTTCAGGTTTGGGTATTTTGTTGTAACGTCTTGAAGTTTTCTCCTTCAGGTGGTGGACGTCACTGGAGTAGAACGGGTGATGGAGCCCTGACAGACTCTTTGGAGGTGGAGA
This sequence comes from Pseudolaguvia tuberculata, assembly GCA_026260255.1. Classification (NCBI taxonomy): domain Eukaryota; kingdom Metazoa; phylum Chordata; class Actinopteri; order Siluriformes; family Sisoridae; genus Pseudolaguvia; species Pseudolaguvia tuberculata. The sequence goes on along the minus strand of JAOTRA010025596.1, from coordinate 3,437 downwards.
TGACTTCCTATGTTCTTCTGGCTCTGATGTCTGGACCTGAGATTACCGGGTACAGTCTGACTTACAGCTCCAGCATTGTTTACTGGCTTGCTCAGCAGCAGAACACCTTTGGTGGCTTCGTTTCTACACAGGTACGAACCTTCCACATCAAACAACAAGAGTGTCCCTCTGGCCAGAGCATATATGCTAAGAACCTGTTCTCCATCTATGGTTTTCCTTCATCCAGGACACAGTGGTGGCTCTCCAGGCTCTGGCAAAATACAGTCAAGCGACCTACAGACCAACAGAAACCATAACGGTTACTGTAACTTCTCCATCAGCGGTTAAATACACCTTCACCATCAACCAGAGTAACAGACTGGTGTATCAGGAGAAAGAGCTGCAGGAGGTTCCTGGAGATTACATTGTCAAAGCAGACGGGAGAGGTTGTGTGTATGTGCAGGTTGGTATACCCATGTCCCTCCTCAGACCTCTCAGAGTTAATCAAGATTAAAATATAACTGGTGGGTTTATTTTTCTAGTTTTCATTGAGCTACAACATCCCTCCACCTAATGACATCAACTCCGCCTTCAGCATCTCAGCTTCAGCAGAAGGAAACTGCAGAACCCCATATCCAATTCTGACAGTGACCATCAACGTCATGTGAGTTCCACAGCAGCTCTAACAGACACCAATAAATCAGCAAAAACATGCTGAAGAAAAATGTGATCAAGGTTCAACCAAACTGGTGGTACAGCACCTTAAACACTAAGCTACCACTTCCACCTGAGCATTTCAATCAAATTTTGTAGTTCAGGTTTTTAGGTGTCTAGTGGTGTTCCCCATCTTCCTGGTCCTGTAAACAGAACCCTTAAAGGTCTGCTGATATGATACCTTTTCATTGCATTTAAAGAGTCTAGGCGGCGTGGTGGTGTAGTGGTAGCACGTTCAATCTCACAATAGGTCCAGGGTTCAATTCCCAGGTTGAACTTGCACTTGGACTGGTGACCTGTCCAGGGTGGACCTGTCCAGGGTGTACCTCTTGTCCTATGTGTCCTATAGGCTCCAGTAGACCCCGAATTAGGAAATAAGCAGGTAGAAAGATGAATGAATAAATAACCTAAGTAATAAATAGTAAAGTGGTAGACCATGGGTTCGATGGTCCGCATCCTTTATCTGACACCGCATAGACCCTGACCTTCAACTTCTCTGGAATTTAATTTAATATCGCTTTTGATTTTAGGTATAATGGATCACGTCTCTATACCAACATGGTGGTGATCGAAGTTAGACCTCTGTCTGGATTTGTGGGGGACTTGTCCTCTGTGGTAATTGTGACGGGGACTTCGGTTGTGAGTCTTGTGGAACAAGTCGATGACTTGGTCGTCATCTACCTGAATAGAGTAAGAACACACACCCATAGGACCGGTAGAACCGATACAGATTTATTTAAACTGAGTTTTCTTCATATCTTGTTCTGTTTCAGCTGAGAAAACGGGAGCAGAACCAGCTCACCCTGTCCATCAAAGCAACGGACAATGTGAACCACAATAAACCCGCCGTGGTGAAGGTTTACGATTACTACAATAGCAGTATGTATCCTTTCCACAACCACACACACACACACACACACACACACACACACACACGCACACACACACTGTACCTGTGGTGAGATTTATAGAAGAATAAACACACACTGTCTCCCTTTACAGATGATTTTGCGGTATGCCAGTACAACTCGCCGTGTCCATATCAGTGAGCTGTTTCTCCAGGATCTGAGAAACATCAAAGTCCATCATCAACATCATCATCATCATCATCATCAAGTCCAGCAAAGATTTTTCTTTTAAATTCATGATTCAATTTCAATTTGCTATTTTTGCCTCACAGCAAGAAGGTCCTGGGTTTAATTCCCCCGCCCGGGTCTCTCGGTGTGTTTGCATGTTCTTCTTGTGCTTGCGTGGGTTACTCCGGGTTCTCCAGTTTCCTTCTACAATCCAAAGACATGTACATTTGACTGATTGGTGATTCTAAATTGCCCATAAGAGTCAGTGTGAGTGTGAGTGTGTGTGGCCTTGGGATGGACTGGCAATGTCCAGGGTGATCCCTTCTGCCTTTCAGAAACAGCTGGTAAGGACACCAGCAAACCCATGTGACCATGAGTGAATGAATGAATGAATATAAATTAAGCTCCATTTTGTTAATTTCTTAAGCTGTTATTAATTTTTTTTTATCTTGTCTGTAATCGCTGGTTTTGTCCACAAGGTGGCAGTATATCCCAAAGCTTCAAAGCTGTTGCTTTTCCTTTTGAAAATCAATTAATAAATAATAATTATTCATCAATAATTTGTGTACTGATCTTTATTGTCTTTATTGTTCTGTGTGTATGAGGAACAATTAAAGAGTCACGTGACCCCAAGGGAAGAGACGGTTTGTGCAAAAAAAAGTCTTTTCAATAAGAACCTTTATAACACGTGCACAACACAACGTCCCGAACGCGTCCTCGTGCGTCATGAATATTCAGTAGCTTCTTTGCGTGACGCGTCGCTGTAGTCACGCCCCCCATCCTTTTTAAACCGTTGCGCTCGCGCACTCATGGTGAAACACCGCCCGGTGGATGAGAAGGAGGGGAGAGGAGGAGAAGGAGGGGGAGGAGGAGGAGGGGAGGAGGAGGGAGAGAGCTCGCGCGCGCTTCAGTTATCTTTATCAGTCACCGGCAGCACGTGCCGCTCGGGCAGCGACAGATATATAAGTGTATATATATATATATTGCACTGTTTAATAACCGGAATATAGAAACCGGAGGGATTCTTCTCCGCACGCGCTTCGGATTAACAGGTGAGAATGTTTCACTAATTAATTAATTAAATTAATCGATATTTAGATTAAAGCTATAATTATAAGCGGAATCTTTAAGTATTTATACAGTTACAGTTCCCGCGTGACATTTACTGAACTTATTGAAATCTCCGCTCGGTCCCGGAGATCCGGTTCCGTTCAGCAAGATTTGGGATAAAACCTTCCGCAATCGGTTGTTAGGCAACAGCGGCTCCGTTCCCTAAAAATAGCGTCACTCCTCCACACCGTGGCGCGAGCCGTCCCCTTCACTTCCACTAACGTTTTTAAAAAGTTGTTTAAATGTTTAGACGAAACGTTTATAGAATATAATAATCAGAACCGATAATCCAGTTCAAGGGTCTTGCACAGGGACGCAGAAGTGGTGGTTTGGTGGTGGTGCTGGGAATCAAACCCAGCTCTTTAGAGCAGGAGTCAAACAACTTAAGCACTCTGCGCTTGCGTGATTTCTTCTGGGTACTCCGGTTTCCTCCCACAGTCCAAAAACCTGTACATTAGGTTAATTGATGATTCTAAAATGTACACAGGAGTGTGTGTGTGTGTGTGTGTGTGTGTGTGTGTGTGTGTGTGTGTGTGTGTGTGTGTGTGTGTGTGTGTG
>JAOTRA010025495.1:0-22306 GCA_026260255.1 Pseudolaguvia tuberculata | reverse complement strand
ATATCTCACACACACACACATTTTATATATATATATATATGTATATGTGTGTATATATATGTGTGTATATATATTTACAGGATTGAAGATCTATGAAGATAAGATATTCCTGCTAACTATTGCATTGCAAGAATGGATAATATTGTGTGAATATAACCAAGAAATGTTGTATGCTGTTGCAGTGGGTCCACTCCGAGTGGAATTTTCTGTTCAAGTAAGCCTCGATCAGGTGATAAGAGAGAACCCAGATTTGCAGGAGGGAGGACGCTTCAAACCGAAAGACTGCATAGCCCTGCAAAAAGTAGCTATCATTATTCCCTTCCGAAAGCGAGACGAGCACCTGAAGTTCTGGCTTTACTACCTGCACCCGATCCTAAAGCGGCAGCAGCTCGACTACGGAGTCTACATCATTAACCAGGTATGAATTCTGTCCATACTCACACTTGGTCACGAGTGCAAGTTAGATATGAATCTTGAATCAAAGATTCTAAATAATGGCACAGAGGCCACATTAATGTAGCCAATTGCAAATCCAAAATGTAGCCCAAAGTTTGTGAACCCCTTAACTTTGTGCTTTGAGATTTGCAACCAATATTGAATATTTATATATCTGTGCAACATGTTGTATCTTTTCATTTCAATTCATAAACGATTGCCTACTGTGTCGTCAGGTGTATGTGGAAATCTTGGCTTGTGTCTTCCACAAATTCCAGAACTAAGAAACTCAAAATCTAATCCTGTGTGATGATGCCCTTGTGAATAAAGCAATTCTTAATGGTTAAAAAGTTGAAATGCAGATCAGAAGGTGGGTTCAAATCCCAACTGATCCCACAACTGATCAGCTGGATGAATAGATGTCTGCCAAATGCCAAAAAACAAGTCCCTGAGCTTCATGAAGACAGGGTGGAAGAATCAGCTCTGAAGTCAACCCAACTGAACATGTTTTGTTAACTTTGTCTGTCCCCATTTTATGTCTGAATGAACAAATCCGTGATGAAACACTGGTCTAGTGTAAAGTTAATTTAATTCATAGGCAACTTTAGTTTTCTTCATGAAGCGTACATTCTCTACAATTTTGACAACCAGGTCTTCATGGTTTCGCCAAGTGTTCTCATGCTTGAATTCATGCAGATTTGAACTGTTGCTCTTATTCTTTAATGTCAAGGGGGTGAATCCCCCAAAGCAGTCTAATCTGTGATGACGCTGAAATTTCCTGCTATACACAAACACATGAACAGGAAACCTACTACCCCCCCCCCCCCCTGTCCTTTATTCACTGTAAGTACATTGTGTATTCTGTCACAATGACTGATCGATAATGTATGTAGGTTTTTGGGGGGTATTTTTTGCACTCTTACTCTTTTCTCACAGACAGCCATTCCTTTTAAGAGGACTGGACAAATTAATGCTTAAGAAAGAGTCATTTTTTGCCTGACTCAAAGTAATGGGTTTTACTTCACTTACACTTTTTCTCTCATAATTTATACCGGTGCAAATGCCAATATTTCATATTTGTCATATAATTCAACAGCCAAAAACAATCCATTTACTTTACATTTCTCTCCTATTGGTAAAACATGGTGTCTAGTGACATAGTGTCTACCAATATTTGCAATGTCCAATCACAGTGCTTTTTCTTTTATTACTCGGCAATGTAAATGTTTCCTGGAAGCTGCAGAGATGAAAGAAACAGGGATGGGGGTTAGAACCTGTCACTATGATTGAGTACTCTGGTTTCCTCCCATAGTCAAAAACATGTACATTTAGGTTGATTGGTGAGTCTAAATTGCCCATAGGAGTGAATGTGTGTTTGTCTGTGTGTGCCCTGTGATGGACTGGCGAGGTTGTCCAGCTTGTACCCCTGAATCTTGCCTTATGTGCGCTGGAATAGGCTCGAGCAAAGTCTGTGACCCCAAATTAAGGAATAAGCTGGTACGAAAATGAATGAATGAATGTAGTTTCAACCATATATGAATATAAAATACATAGTGAAATGTGTCTTTAGGACCAAGACATTAAATTAAAAAAATAAATAAATGCAAAAATAAATATACAATATAAAAAATAAATAAATTGCACTTACTTTACTGTAGAACAGAGCGAGTACTTGCAGCACCTATAAAAAAAAAAATAGATGAATGTCCTATCTGAACATGTTTACATCAAGATTAAACCTTGCTTCACAGGGCCACACATAAACAAACAACCACATACACACACACACACACACACACACACACACTTATGGGAACTTTAGCCACTAATCAATCTAATGTACATGATTTTCGACTGTGGGAGGAAATCGGAGTAACTAGAGTAAATGTAAACTCTGCACAGAAAGATCCCTTGCCCGGGGAATGGAACCTGGGACATTCTTGCTGTGAGGCGACCGTGCGATGCCACCGTGTCGTGTAGCAAGTATCTTCCTCTTCTTTCGTATGCTCCCCTTATGGGTCGCCATAGCGGATGGCTCTTCTTCATACTACCCTGTCCTCTACATCTGCCTCTTTTACCCCAACTACCTGCATATCTCCCCTTACCACATCAATAAACCTCCTCCTTGGTCTTCCTCTTTTCCTCCTGACCGGCACCTCCATCCTCAGCATTCTTCTCACAATATACTGCATGTATCCTCTGCACATGTCCAAACCATCTCAACCTAGCCTCCCTCAGCTCACCTTGTCTAATCCTGTCCAACTGTGTCAACTCCAATGAAAATCTCAGCATTTTCAACTCTGCCACCTCCAGCTCCTCCTCCCGTCTTTTTGACAACGCCACTGTCTCTAAACCGTACAATATTACAGGTCTCACTACAGCCCTATAAAGTTTGCCTTTCACTCTTGAAGCGACTCAATCACAAATCACTCCTGCCACTCTTCTCCACCCTGCCTGCACTCATTTTTTCATTTCTCTAACACACTCTCCACTGCACTGTTGACCCCAGGTACTTAAACTCCTCCGGCTTTACCTCTTCTCCCTGCAACCTCACCTCTGCCTTCCCTCTCATTCATTCACATGTACTCTGTCTTACTCCTACTGACTTTCATTTCCCTTCTCTCCAGGGGGTACCTCCTCCGCAGATTCTTGTCAACCTGCTCCCTACTCTCACCACAAATCACAATATCATCCGCAAATATCATTGTCCATGTAGACTCTTGTCTGACCTCATCTGTTAACCTGTCCATTACCACTGCAGGGCTCAGAGCCAATTCTCGATCCAATCCCACATTCACCGTAAACCAGTCCGACATTCCTACCGCACACCTCACTGCTGCCACACTGCCCTCGTAAATGTTCTGCACCCCACTTTTTCCTTATCACCTCTGCAGTCGTTGCCCAATCATTCAACATCTATTCACCACCTCTGTGCCCCTGTCTGAATCTCACACCAAAGTCTTCCTCCTTCAGCTTCTACCATCTTATTCTCATTTCTGTCCTCCTTCTCCAAAGCCATCCTACAGGCCACCATCCGATGCAGTTTAGCTGCACTATCCCCTGCAACCACCTTACAATCTCGTATATCTTTCAGGTTACCTCTCCTGCACAAAATATAGTCCACCTGAGTGCAACTTCTTCCACTCTTGTGTCACCCTATTAATATACGTGTTCACCACTGCCATCTTCATCCTTTTAGCAAAATTTACCACCATCTGCCCTTCCACCTTCCTCTCTTTAAGGCCGTACCTGCCCATCACCTGTTCCCTTCACCAACATAACCATTGAAGTCTGCTCCCATTAACAATCTTTTATGCCTAGCTACACACTCCACCACTCCATCTAACTCACTCCAGAATCTTTCTTTTTTCCTCCATCTCACAACCTACTTGTGGATCATAAACACTGATGATATTTATCCTCACACCCTCAACTTCCAGCCTCACGTTCATCACTCTATCAGAAACTCTCTTCACCTCCATGACACTCTCATTGTACTCTTTCATCAGGACTACACAGACACCATTTCTCTTTCTATCTACACTATGCAATGTTCCTGGTCTCCTGAACACACAACATATCCACCTTTCTACGCTCCATCATGTCAGTTAACTTTCTCCCTTTACCAGTAATAGTACCAACATTTAAAGTACCCACCCTAACCTTCACTCTCCTACACTTCTCCTTCCTCTGCTGTCTCTATAGACTGCTTCCCCCTCTCCCTCTCCTCCTTTGGACAAAAGTAGCACAATTTCCACCGGTACCTTGTCGGCTAACGATACCTGCGATCGTTGTTAACTGGGCCTCAACTGATCCGGTATGCAATTATGAGTTGTGATCCGCATATTTGATTTTGCTCGTTATACGCTGGATGCCCTTCCTAACGCAACCCTCCCCATTTATCCGGGCTTTGGACTGGCACGAAGAATGCACTGGCTTGCGCAACCCTAATGGCTGGGTTTTAATGCAGTGTAGCAATTATAATAATAAATAAGTTAACTAAAAAAATAACAACATACATACCTTTCCAGGTGTACCCCTGCCTTTCACCCAATGTGTGCTGGGGTAGCAAGGCTTTAGCATACAGCTGTGACCCAGAATTAGAGATGTAAACGGGTTAGAAGATGAAAGTGTGATTAATAGAAGTACCTTTTGAAGGATTCTGAAGTGTTGCAATAATCAGTCTTTTTCACCACCATCATTAAAACATATTAGGAGAATATTTCATAAACAATGGGCCTATTTTAATACTGTTCTGTTGTCTAAGCTATGTGTAACTGTAGTTTCATCTTACCTTAAATGATCTTGTCCTGAAGAGAGGTTTTACAATTTGCATGGCAATTTCTCGTCGGAGTCAAATGTAAACCAAATTCCAGTGTTAACCTGTTTTGACTTTCCACTGAAAGAAGAAACTGCTATAAGATTGTGGATTTCACCTGAAGCTTTAAGTCTATGAAAAATAATAGCTGAAAGTAATTTCAATGTATTTGTCCTATTATGCTATTAGACTATAGGTCACAACAAGACAGCGTTTATTTATTTCTTTTTTTTTATGTGAGGCGGTAAACAGTGTTGGAAGTTTACCTTTTTATATTTATATATATATATTTGGATTTTCATTAACAAAGTTGGTTGTTTTCAGTATGCAGAATGTTTTTGATTTGAACCAGCAGCAAATCTTTTTAGTCAGTTTTCCCAAATAAGGAAAAAGCATGAGGGCACAACTACTACTTCATACACTTTAATCTCTTGGCTGGTTTTCCAGGCATGCACTTGGTCTTGTCTCATGCTTTCTGCTGTGGGGTATTTAAAAGGGTGCAAACATTATATAAAACATTTTTCTTTTCTCTCTGTATGTTGTCTTTACTTGCTGCTCTGCCCACTTTTCTGTCTAATTTTGTCTCTCGCTCTTTTTACCACCTTCCTTTCCATTTTGTCCTTACCCATTCTCCCTTTCCTGTCTTCCTGACCAAATTGCTGGTCCTTTGCATGACGGCTTGCAGCACCTGGTGTTAACAACAGGGTGGTGAAAAAGGTGAGATTTTTTTTTTTTGTCTAGTCACTCCCAGGTTGTGGCTTAGAATCCACGGTTAATACTGGTTTCACATAGTTTATCCTAAAAAAGATTTCCATTTCATCTCTTTATTTACTTTTCACCATGGTGAGCATTAACCACAAAGGCCTTCATATGCATAACCGTGGTTATTCAATACCTCTTCTTTCTCAACGGATGCATTTTCAGACAGCAGGTTCATCTGTCCTCCACGGACTGCAAGAAAAGGGAGCAGCCTAAATTACCTGATGGGATTCGAATGAGAACTTAAGACAGCCTGGGTTTTTGTCATTAAGGCAGAGGATTCTCATTCATTACAATGAAACTGAGCTGTAAACTTCATGAGAAATAGAAATGTGTGCAGAAATAAAAAAAAATAAACCCATTAACAAGTAAAAGTAAAATGTCTTGCTCAGCATTTTCATGCTATGCCTAAAAAAACATGAAATGTATCATAAATAGCGTGCGTGAGACCAGCCTTCCTGGGCATGTAAAACAAATGAGTGCAAGGTGTTATAAATTATGCACACAGATATTTGCAAGCAGGGGGCGCAGTGGATAGCACACACTCCTCACAACAAGAAGGTCCCGGGTTCGATTCCGGGGCCGGATATCTTTCTGAGTGGAGTTTGCATGTTCTCCCCACACTTGCGTGGGTTTCCTCTGAGTACTTCCTCCTACAGTCCAAAAACATGCAGATTAGGTCGATTGGTGATTTTTTTAAATTGTCCATAGGAGTGAATGTGTGTGTGTTTGTCTATGTGTTGCCCTGAGATGGACTGGCAACCCGTACATGGTGTAACCCTGCCTCTTGCGCTGGGATAGGCACCAACAGACCCCCGTGACCCTGAATTAGGGAATAAGTGGGCAAGAAAGTGAATGAATGAATATTTGCAAGCATTGTGCAACGAGACTCACTGTCACATGGGAAGTGGTAGCCTAGTGGTTAAGGTGTTAGACTAATACCAGAAAGACTGGGGTTCATTTCTCACCTCCAAGCAACCGCTGTGGGCCCTTGAGCAAAGCCCTTAACCCACAATTGCTCAGTTGTAAAAAAGAGTACCTCAGAGCCGGTACTAAAAAGTGTTAGCTGGGGAATTTGTGCATGATGCAATCTTGAAAAGGTGAAGCACATTGACATTCGGCTGCTTTCAGCAGGAGAAACTCGATCTGGGAGCTAAACATCCACCCTGGTTTAGTGTTTCACACTGCTTTTGATTGGTCAAGAGCTCAAGGTCAGGTGCTCTTGTCATCCAAGGCAGTTTGCTGTGTTTTAGCTTCTATAGTCAAGAATGGTTGAAGGCCCAGGGGTCAGGATTTGTCTGTTTACAGTTGGAAACCATAGCACCATAGAGAAATTTGAATTCTTGAGATAATAAGAATCCTGGTGAGGTTTTCTCGATGGTATTGTTGCCATTTTGAGAATTACTCTCATCTATACATTTTTTCCAGTCTTTATTTAATTTTTAGCTTCAAAACAAAGTACAATATGTCCGATTTATAGTTGTGTGTGTTTGCGTATATAAACATCACTTAAACCCATCCACTCCCTGCTCTTGTCTCTCAGGATGGTGATGAGACATTCAACCGGGCCAAACTGCTCAATGTGGGCTATGCCGAAGCCCTAAAGGAGTATGACTATGAATGTTTCGTATTCAGTGACGTCGACCTGATTCCCATGGACGATCGAAACACCTACAGATGCTTCAGCCAACCAAGACACCTGTCTGTCTCCATGGACAAATTTGGCTTCAGGTAACTTTCAGCTTCCTTTATTTCTATTGGAAGGGAGATGTGGGTGGGGGGGGTAGGGATAAAGTATGTATTTTAAAGGCCATAAATCAGCTGCTGGTTTAAAAAAATATTAAATATACTTTCTGGATAATAGAATTTAAATAAGCAGCGCTTTTTTTTTTAATTAATGAAGTGCATCTGTAGGCCTGTAGTCTAATTTATCATGGTTAATAATATCTTGGTATAATTATAGATTTTTAAAGTGCGCACTATGACTGAGTACAAAAAAATTGAGTACAGCACAGCAGAAGCCTTTTATTTTCTCTTATGCTTGCACGTGTTCTCTAGGGTTTCGCCACGCTTCGTCCTGGGGTTTTAATTTGCATGGATCCTGAACAACACCTGTGTTTTTCCATTTTGTTCAGTCTTCATGCCGGGTGTACGTGTTACAAACTCTCTCCTGAGCCCCATTTGCGTTCGAAATACAATTCTGTACACACACTCACAAAATGAGATGCAATTCGATGTTTATCGCTGAACACACACGGTACCATGTATCCACAGCCGTACCAGGTATGCAATTGTGTTTTATAGTGTATAAAATGCATTCTTCTCTGCCAGCGAACCACCGTTGCTCCTGAAGAGGGATTAAAAGCATCTGGACGTAATTTTTTTTACGGCTTTAGCTCAACACAAAAAAGACATCTCTCATTTGTTGAATGTAAAAAAAAAATAAAAAAATAAAAAAAAAGGAAGCTGCAGTATGAGATTTCACTTTCTGTCTGGGAAATATTAGGCCTCACATCCCCACTGCTGTCAAAGTAAAGCTTGTATACATTTATTGAAATTCTGCAAAATTGCTCAACTTTGTTTTGCTTTAACAGTTTTGCTTTTGTGTTTTATTTTCTATATTTTTGTTTTCTATATTTGCACACCAAACTAACTGGTGTAGTCAAAAAACCTTTTGAAACATCTGTGATTGATTTTTTTAGGATGATCTCCCACTCTTTCTGGGTGAAGCCCCTCCTTCGAAACACAAACACACTATTTAGAACATCATTTCCAAAGCATTACCAAATGTTTCCTATTTCTTTAGCTTTAGAGCTGAAGTGTAGTTCCTCCTTTCACATACTGCTGCATGGGCTTTTTTCTGCTTTCTGTACTTCATTCAGTAAACCTTGCCAGTGTGCATGCGTGGCAGCTCTTTTGAATGAATAAAAACCATAATGCACTCAAAAGCAGTTTTTAAAGTTCAATCCACTAATCCCACATATTGTCTTTGTGTCTTTATGTGTAGGCTTCCATACAACCAGTACTTTGGCGGTGTGTCGTCTATGAGCAAGGAGCAGTACCTAAAGATCAATGGTTTTCCGAATAATTACTGGGGCTGGGGTGGCGAGGATGATGACATTTTCAACAGGTTTGTGTTATCATTTTGTTCCTGGTTTTGTTTACAACAGAGCACAATATATAACCTCTCTTCAAAACACCCTCTTCAGAATTTTTTTATTTAACAAGAAGGTCCCGGGTTCGATTCCTGGGCCGGGGATCTTTCTGTGCCGAGTTTGCATGTTCTCCCCGCGCTTGCCTGGGGTTCCTCTGGGTACTCCAGTTTCCTCCCACAGTCCAAAAACATGCAGATTAGGTCCATTGGTGATCTAACAATCTAAATTGTCCATGGGAGTGAATGGGAAGTGTTTAGCCGTTTGTCTATGTGAACTAGGGAATACGAAGGTGGTACGAAGATGATTGAATGAATGAAAGTTAGCCTTTAGAGAAGATACTCTTGACTTTTTGGTAGCCCTAAATGAATTTTAAGTAGACAATGTTAAAAAAAAACAAAACTATTTTTAATGTAGAATATTGTGAAAGACATAAATAATCAATCAAAACCAAATGAAAATCATCAGCACAAACATATTTTGATAAGGCAAACATTTTGACTGAGTAGCTTCTAGAAGGGTTATTCATACCATTTTAATGTTTTTTATTCTTTTTATTTATATAGCACATTTAAAACAGTCCAAGGACTGACCATAGTGCTGTACAACATTGTAAAAAGAAATATAAAAACATAAGATTGTAATCTACATACAATCCCGTCAGCATAAGCTGAGACATGTTACTTAATAAACAATAGAAAAACATTAAGACCCCAATCAATTTACAAAAGCTAAGGAGAGCAAATATGTTTTCAATTTGAATTTAAAAACCGAGAGTGACTAAGCAGTCTGCGGGAAGGCTGGTCTACAATTTAGGACCCACCACTGAAAAAGCTCTGTCTCCTCTATGTTTCAGCCTAGAGGAGGGAACTACAAAGAGATTTTGATTGCCAGATCTTAAATCTCTAGTAGGAGTGTAGTAGCTCAGATAAATAACTAGGTGCGAGATTGTGCAAACATTTCTACATGAAAGAACTTTAAAATCAATCCTAAAATTAACAGGAAGCCAATTGAGAGTTTGTAACATGATCGAATTTCTGGCCTTTCTTGAGAAATGTAACTGCTGCATATTGAACTAGTTGTAACCGGGCTATCTGAGACTCGGGGATACCACAGTACAGGGTGTTACAATAGTCTAAACGTGAAGTAATCAAAGCATGAACAGCAATTTCTAATGGTTTTTCAGGGAGTAAATATTTAATTTGAGAGTAGGCGGAGCTGAAAAAAGCTTGAAGCAACAACAGAGGAAACATGCTTCTCAAAAGTCGACTGTCTAAGCAAACGCCCAGATTCCTGATTGACTTAGATTTATAGACCACCAAGCTGTCCAAGGAGGGATAATAAAATTTGAATTTGTCTGAAGGGCCAAAGACTATGACCTCGGCCTTAGACTGATTTAGCATTAGAAAATTACAGGCCAACCACTGATTTACCCCATCAAGACATTTGAACAGAGCCTCAATAATGGAAGGATTGTTTCTTTTTATGGGCAGATAGATCTGGGTGTCATCAGCATAAGTGGTAGAATACCCGCTGCTTTCCCAGGATCAAACCTAGAGGAAGGACAAATGGAGGAGGTACAATTACCGATTTTAACAGAAAAATAGCAATCTGTTAAATAGGATTTAAACCAATTCACAACTGGGCCTTTTCAGCCCATGCAGGATTCTAGTCTGGATAACAGCAGCTGATGGTCGATGGTGTCGAAAGCCACAGTCAAATCTAAAAGAATTAAGATCACTGGGTCGCCTGCATCAGTGGCAATAGGATATCATTTAAAACTTTCAGCAGAGCGGACTCAGTGCTATGAAAAGGTTTAAAGCCTGATTGAAGAACTTTTAGAATATTATTAGTATTTAAGAAAGACTGAAATTGACAAAATATTTTCAAACAACTTGGCTATGAAAGGTAGCTCAGAAATTGGGTGGTAATTGCTGAGGACTGACGTGTCTAGTGAAGGTTTCTTGAGAAGTGGAGTGACCGTAGCTAATTTAAGGCTTGCCGGAACCACGCCAGTTGATAAGCATTTGTTCAGTAGAGAAAGTCTACTGAACAACAATCTCAGTTACCAATTTAAAACCCTGAGGGTGAATTATATCATCAGGACATAATGAGGGTTTGATGGAATTAATGACATTTTTGAGTAGATCCAACGAAATAGGATCAGAATTTTCCCACACTGATGATGCCTGTAAGATATCAACCGGAACAGGATTGTCACAGGTGGTTACCACCTGAGACCTCAAATTCACAATCTTCTCAGAGAAGAAATGCAAAAGCTCTTTGCATAAGTCATTTGAGGGATTTGGAATGGAGTTTACAGAAGGATATAAATGAGCATTTATGACAAAGAACCAAATTTTAGGCTTATTTATTATTGTTATTTAAAATAAGACTGGCAAAATATGAAGCTTTAGCATCCTTAGCAGAGGCCTGAAAAGTTAGGAGAAGACATAAATGCCTCATATGAAGACGGAAGTCTTTTTTCCCCCCCCATTTTCTTTCTGCTTTATTCCATTTTCTTTTTGCATTCTTGTCTTATATTTCGGATATCGGTGGTTAGCCCCCTTACAGATACTGGTTTTGGTTTAAAATCTTTAAACGGGGCAATAATATTTAAGATATCCGTCCAAATGTTGTTTAACACCTCGAGATGTTGATCGGCAGTCAAGTCTAAGAGCAGGTTATTGAAGGACATCTGCGTGCTTTGTTCACTGAACAGTATGTTAAAATGCCGAGTGGAATTGAGGGGGATAAACACGAGACAGTTTTGCAACATCACAAGAATAGGGTACAATTGGCAAAGACAGTGAGAATAGAATTGGCTAATGGTCCAAGAACACTGTATCACCTATTTCAAGGTCCAAAATAGAGCCCATGAGTAAGTACTAGATCTATCAGGCTTAAAAACTACTCAGAAAGGGGGTTTTGTGAGCAACATACATGAACATTAAAATCATCAACTAAAATAAAGCGATCATAATTTGTAGCGATAAATCCTATTAGCTCTGAATCCTATAATTTGACCAGGTGTTGAGGGCGATACATAAAATATGTTGATATATAGCATAGTGACTATTCAAAAAAAAAAAACTTTCTCCAGTTTTGAAGCTCAGCTTTTAAGTTTCGAGTGGAATGGACCTATACTGTTTTTTTTGAATAGTCACTATGCTATATATCAACATATTTTTGCAATTGCATACTATACTGCTATAAAGCTTTTTACATAAAGGTTATGCGATTAAAGCTGCCATAGAGAGCAGAAGAAACCTCCCATGCTTTTATAAATAGAAGACAATGTGAAGAAAAACAGATTTTAGGGCCAGGCTAGAATATTGCAGGCATTCATTTATAAACATTTGGGTCTGGTTTAAATTGTAAGATAAGGTGGTGTGCACTGAGGAGTAACAGAACTGTCTTCCTAAACTGTCAGCATTAACTTATCAGTGTTTCTATTGAGCAGCATTTAACAAGTGTTTGATGACAGACGGCAACTTTAGTCAGTCTTACAGATCAAATCACAAGTCAACATAAGCGGGAAAAGGCTTTTGAATTTTCTTCTGTTCAGTACAGTTTTTGTGGGTTCTTTGCCAGCTGTAAAGTTTACTGCTTCTCTGTAAACTAACACCTTTCTTGATTATAGGTTTAGTTCAAACAACGAGTGAACAGTAATTTGTAACCAGCCTGTTTTTGATTAAGAAGAACAGATGTAAACCTGATTCTTTGTGACCCCATAATTTGTGAAGTCTCTGTTGTTTTTCTCACAGGCTGAGCTCCAAAGGGATGGTCATATCCAGACCCAGCGGCATAACTGGAAAATGCAGGATGATCCGTCACGAACGGGACAAACAGAATGACCCGAATCCTCAAAGGTGATTCGCATTGCTCTAGTCTGCGTTTTTCCCTCCTCAATCTAGTACACCATGTCTATCTCTTTTGTAAGCACTCATTATGTACATCTGGGTACAAAGGTCTTTTTTCATCATGTTTACAATGTAAAGAAAAGATTGAGACATTAATGTAGACCTTTGCACTCAATTTGACTCATTATAAAGTGAGTATAAAATTTAAACATACAAGTGGGAGCCTGAAGGTCGCACAGTTTCTCAATCGAATTTAAATCAATTGTTAGTTAGTTAACGTCTATAATTATCAAGAAATTGTACTGTGTATTTGTAAAAACATCTCAAGTAGTAAATTTGAGCTCCGCTTCCTTTTATCCAAAAGTAAAACCTTGAAAATAAAAAAGGTTCAGTATATTTGAATAGATTTTTAACTTGATATCCGGTTAATTTACAATAGTTAACGTGACATTCTGTGTGTGCGGTAACAGCGACTCGCAGCTAGTACTATGACTATATGCACGTCAGTTAACATTAAAGACAATGTCTCATTTATTAATCTTTTAGTTAAAGAAATCTTTTGTTTCCTGTTTATTATTTTGTATGAATTTGCTATGTCTAAGGAGTTTAATGCATTATTTTACGTAACTGTTAATAATTACTATTATTAAGTACTATTTAGTTACATGTTTGTTTAGTATTCTAAAATACAAAGCTTGTCGGTTTCTTTAGTTAAGAATTGCTGCGGCGTGTTCGATCTTAGATTTTTCTTTTTATTTAACATGAACATTCTATGAAACTTTAGGCTATGATTACTATCATAGAATTTGACTGGTAACATTGTGGACAAAAACTGCAGATGTTCAACTTTTTCCTGGTGATTCACGTGATTTTACAGTAACTGATAAATGGCACATTCTTGATGTTATTGTTTTGCCAGATGACTGCATACTTGATAAAAACCAGAAGAACTTGTTTGGAATAATTTCTTTGAAATATCAGAGGTGATTAGGGAAATTTAAAAAAAATAAAAGCTAACAATATAATTTTCTGTCCCAGGTTTGACCGGATAGCACACACTAGGCAAACCATGCACAGTGACGGCATCAACTCGTTATCCTACACAGTGGTGAAAGTGGAGAAAAACCAGCTGTTTACCAAAATCACAGTGGACATCGGCAAACCATGAGAAAACCTCCACGCTTTACCAGACCAAATTCCTAAAAGATTTTTAATCTATCAGGATGTCTGGATGCAGTAACCAAATGTGCCTTGACATTAAGTAGAATATAGGCTTTTTTTTTTTCCTCCTAAATCTTATCAAAGTGAATACTATATTTTTAAAAGACAATAATACTTGGAAAATTTATTTGCCATCTTTGCACAAGCGAAGGTGAACCCAAAGAAAGTGGATGCGTTAATCAAGCTTGTAATGTAGTCTGTGTGTGTTTGTGGATGTTTGTTTATCTCTCCTGACTCCACCAAAACCAAAAGTAGCTCTCGCTGAGCTTCTAAAGCATCTCTTGAGCCACACCTGATGCAACTTGAATGTTTTGTGTGCGTGCGTGCGTGCGTGCGTGCGTGCGCGTGCGTGCGTGCGCGTGCGTGCGTGTGCACAATGTGTCCGGGTCTTTTATTTCAGCTCGGCCTTAAAAGTTTGAAAGGGGTAGGAAGACGTTTGTGCCGGACATGCTGTCATTCCAAGCCAGGAAAAGGGTTTAAAGTCTCCTTTAAATCCTCATTCCACATTTGTTTGGGGTTAGAAACCAAAAACCACAACTTGGGAGTTTGAATGTATTTGTGTAAGTGCTTTACACTTTGAGTGTCAGAGGTAAAGATAGTGATGCAGACCAGAAAAATGCTTAGTAATAATCGTCATATAACTAATTGTTTAGAAAAATTTAATTGCAGTGTTTACCAAAAAAGCCATTTGATATGGAACCCAGAGCATTAATCAAAACAAAGAACGAGAAACACAAAAGGGTAGTGTACACATAGTGTCAGAGGTGCTGACATCTACAGCGGATTATTGGTGGAATTCACTTGTTGCTACAGTGAAAAGAAAGAGCTGGAGTTTCTGTTTAATCAGCTGTAGAAAATGTAATTCACTGTAAGGGAAGAAGGTGAGATTGAAAGACTGTCGGAAGTTCCAAGGTGAACTTGAGCTGTTAATCTAAAATGGGTGTGCCATTATTTCGGCGGGTGAAGGTAAGGGGGAAAATAAGCCACTATAAAAGAGCGTCACAGATCTAGGCCTTATTCTAAAATTTTATTTTATTCAGTAGCTTTACAAAATTCCTGGCTTTCTTTAATCTTACTTTAACTGATAAACAAATAAAATCACCTTCATCCGTTCTTAGCTCTTGAAGATTTAAAGGACATTTTGCAATAACAGTTTGCTTTGGGGAAAACCTTTATCAATGTCGTATTGGGACATCTCAGTGAGGCACACAAGAAATATTTAATATATTGCTTATATAATGATTTTGGAAATTCATGGGGAAAATGTTCTGGTTTGTGAAAAATTTGTAGAGATTTTTTTTTTTTTCATAGTATAAAATGTTTTATATCCGGAATATCTTATTGTTCTAGCACAGTGAAATGTTTCATGGAGCTATAATAGAAAAGCACACGTATGTGCTTATGCATTTGTGTTTATAAGAGGAAAACAAAGCCATTAAAATTAGCGTTAGTATCTGAAGTATTGTTCTGTCATGCACCGGTTTATTGACAGCCTTTCAAATCTTCTTAAACACCAAAATCAGTGTGTGCCTAAACAATTCAACTTTTGTTCATTCCTAAACTGGTCATGTGACCATTGTCTTTTTTTTTTTCTTTTTTTTTTCCCTGAGACAAGAAAACAGAAGAATCACGTTAATCAGAGATAACATAACATAAATCTGTATACTAAGCACTTGGGTGACTTTTCCAGCAGTTGTTTCAGCTGGGAACATACATGATACAAGAGAATGTGTCTTGTGCTTAATGGAATGACTTCTGGACGTCTGAAAACCTCTAATCTTATCCTCTTTCCAGAAGTCCACAAAACCCTAACATACTTTTTGTTCCTGTGGAAGTTCTTTTCCCCAAAATTTCTCCCTCTCGTTCTCTCTCCCTCTTGCCCCCTCTCAATTTGGACAACGGCCTGTAATCAGCAAGTCAGCACATAGTTTTCAGATATTTTTCCCTTTGTCTTTTTTAGGTTACAAAAGTGTCTTATTTTATTTTCTTTTAGTTGGAATTTTCCACTCTTTTAATCCCTGTAAATTTTGTCTTTTATTATGTTCCAAATGCAATTGTGATTTTAAGGAATAAAATGAAACTCTGATGTCATGTAGTGCCGATTTTGTGTTCGGTTCTTTTGTTTTTGTTGTTTTTCAGGTTTCAGAAAAGAATTATTACAGAATTATTACAAATTATCCTTATAATCATGTGGATGAAACACTCACTTTTCTTTCTCTGCTCACTTTAGATGCACCAGTGTTGATACTTCATATTCAATTCTTTACACCCTCGACGAAGAGAGAAATCTCTCCGGGTAACTCCCAACAGTAGGTATAAAATTTACATTTAGCGGTTTATTGGTGGAAGCCATATAAGACTCTTATTTACTTTAAAACTATTAGTTGGTATTGCCGTATGTTATTGTTAGTTGGTGTAATTACAGTGACACAAAACTAGACACAATAATATGAGCGTTTTTGTATTCTTAACTTTACAAAGCTTTACTTAATAGTAACTCCCATAACCAGAAGCATTGTAATTAACTTCTACCTCTTGTGTATATAATTAAATACTAAGCAACACCTTCTTTAACAGCACAGGGAAGCAGTGTCTGCTTATCCTAGTCACGTTGTGACTAATAAATTCAAAACGGTACACAGACATAGAAAATTTTTCTGTATGTGGTAAATATTTGGCCATAACTGTTTACCTCCAGTAGTGTGCAGGTTCAGTTCTAGTGTTTAGAGTAACACTTTAACCATTCATATTTGTATAGCCTTTATCGTCTCTAATCAGTAAGTACAAATTGTGAGACAACATTCTTTAAAGTGACTCACTTATTTACATTTCTGCCGTTTGGCAGATGGCCTTATTGAGAACGATTTTTATTTTTATACAGCTAAGCAATTATCCTCCAAACCCACCAAGTCAATGTAATCAACTAGTCACTGATTAGTCATTTGAAAAAGTTAATCTTGCTACAACCAACATTTGAGTGTCTCAATGGGTTATCATGACTTGGTCACGTCCATTGGACAAGAAGCACTAAAGTGGTGCCATTACTTTGCTCTGTTTCATCATCACCTCCACTTGTTTGTTTGGGAAATGTTTGTAGATTTCTTGAAAATATAACATTTACAGCATTTGCCAAACACTCTTATTCAGAGTGACTTACATATCTCAATTGTACAACTGAGCAATTGGGGGTTAAGGGCCTTGCTCAAGCTGGTGCTAGGAATCGAACCTCTTTCTCTCTGGTATCAGTCCAACATCTTAACCACTAAGCTACCACTGCCTCCAAAGTACAGTACAAGGTACAGTAAATTAATTGTACGTTAAATGGGCACCATAAAAGTGATTATCAAAGATCTTAGTTTGCGAGTTTATACTCCTTTCATAAATTACTATATATTTACTACTAAATTACCATATATATATATATATATATATATATATATTTCACTTACTGCCTTCCTAATGTCAGCTCACCAGTGTAAAAGTGTCATGCCAAACGGCGCAGCTTTAAGCTCTCGGGTTGGTGCAGACATGCTGAGCTGTCTGGCAGCACTGTGTACAGAGAACAGGCCAAACTCGTAAAAACTAACAGGAAGGCCATTTGCTTTGGAACATCTGTTTGTGTTTTCGCAGGAGCTCAGAGAATGTTCATGTACTTGTTTTTTCTAAAACATGTTCTGTTGGAAGTTTGACCCAATTTTGGGATATAATAATTAAAAAACCGTCTTTACTGTAAAGATTTTGGTGAATAGGAACAGAAAACTAGGTGTTTCCGGCAATGAGTCAGTGCCAGACAGTTTAATGTTTTTAAGACAGATGTGAACTGTGCATTTACTCGCAGTGTATTGATCAAACCTCCTGAAATAAGAAACCTTTATTTCTTTGCCAAAAACAGGTTGTTTTTTTTTTAAATGAGCAAACAAAGGACACACACACACGAGTTACTGGATCATGTGCTATTATTGCTGCCAAATAATGACATGGTTTTCATTTATTTTTTTGTACATGTTAAAGCCAGCTGCTTTTTTCATGCTAAAGAATAATGTACATTTATGTAATAGTAAACTCTTAGTCATTTTACAAAAAAGCAAAAATAAACAAAACATGGAAAAGTACTGGACATTGCCAACCACATTACATAAACTAAGATGTGTGGTACATGATCCAAGATAAATGAAATGGAATGGAACACACAAAAAGAATGAGATATAAGTTTAGGTTTAATCTTGTGTCAAATCTGTGACCGCCTATAGAGTTAATTAGAGAAATATGTTAACTTCAGACAGCTGATAAATCAGCAGCATGAACTTTAGCACAAGGACACAAACATTCTGATTATGGCCAATCAGAATGCTAATTTTCTTTTAGCAATGATCGACAAAATGCTCAGTCCTGCTTCATTCCTTACTTGTTTACTTGATCCACAACATGAAACACCTCAGCGGTGCCTTTCCCCCGCATTCATCTTGTCCACATACCAGCATGAAATTATGGCATAAATTCCCAAAACACACAAACAACGACGTATAGCCGCTATCATGTACACATGTTCATTTATCTATGTCCAACACTAGTCCCCTGTTTCCACTTAAATTGAATCACACAGTGATCTTATTGTGTGCTGTAAAAAATTGAATCATATGAGACATGATAATATGGTCACATGATATATGCTATGTTAATGCGACCAATGAGACTTAAACCCTGTTCCAACCTAATAATCTCTTCGTGCACAAAGCACTTGTCCACTGAGCTCCATGCAAACATACTGTGTTCTGATTGGAGTGACAGAACTCAAATGCCCTTCTCAACTCCATTGGGAAAACTGGAGCACTGACTGAACCCCAGTCCTCCTCACCTACACATTGGTGTCTGATCTCATTTAATACTATTGTAGCTGAATGATAAAATCCCCACAATCGCATGACACAATTTAGTCTAAAGGTTGTTAAAGGAGGACGTGTCTGATACTTTACAAAACCAATGATTTAAAAATGCCAAAAACCACCAAGTTGTTTTATCACCGCTTAGTCGTTTTACAGAAACAATAACGTTCTCCATGCTGGCAGTATCTCCGTCATATCTGCTTACTCCATAAATGTGTGGCCATGTTTCACAGGGGACAAAAGCACAAAACCGCATGCTGTTGATCGCTGCCAAGCCAAACAGACCAAACATTAGGCGAACGCTCCAGCAGAAGAAAAGAAAAACCTTACAGAAACTCTAATAACACAGAAGGCTGACGTGTACCGAGCAGACACTCAACCGCTCGTCCCAGTTTCTCACTTGTCGTAAATCGTAACGACTTTCTGTAGCACAATTGTGAATGATTGTAATCAATTTTTAGTTGTTGTGTTTTCAAAGTGGACTAATTTGATAGAAACATTGTTACATTTTCATGTAATAAATCATTGTTATCCCGAGTGGTTCGTGCTTTATAAACTGGTAAATAAGTAGGACAGACTGTTCCTTTAATTTCATTTTCTTTATTTGTTGGTGGTTGCATGAATCAAAGAACAACAAAAAAATCTAATTTTTATACATTACAGGCAGTGGTGTAGTGGTGAAGACCTTGCTTTGACCCCCACCACTGTCAATCAACCTCTGTTGACAAAACCCTTCTTGCTCCAGGGGCGCTACATCATAGCTGACCCTGAGTTCTGACCCAACTTACTAAGATAAGCTACGCAAAGAACCAAATTTCACTGTGCTGTAAATTGTGTGACACACTTTTTTCCAAACTATAAAAACCCATGTTGCATAAGAAATAAAAAAAAAGACTGCGTGTGTATCTTAGATCTTATACTTACACATTTCAAATGGAGCTAAGAATAGAGGGAAGTGTTGCATGTGTGTGAACAACCTGATACTTTTACCCAAAAAAAAAAAACAATTTGGCTGTGACAAAAAGTTGAAATTACACCCATATCTTCTAGGTTTCTTCTTCCGTGTTACCCAGTGGAGAAATTGGAGTGCTCTGCTGCTTATCTGATCCTGTTACAGCTGGTTTAGGCAAGAGTATTCCCTGTGGGCCAATTATTCTCACTGTTTCCTTCCTTCTGGTTTTAGTTCCTTAGTGTAGATCAGCAAAGATTCTGAAGAGATGAATTGGAACGTTGCTGTAAATTTCTTCGATGTTTTATTTTTCACTGTACATGTTAAGTGAACATATTTTTCCGGGCTAGTTAAGAATGCTAGTATAGAATCATACAAGGTATTCTATAATTGCTTCTTTTTGGTGATTTTCTGCTTTTTTTTTTTCAAAAATATATTTAGGCGGCGCAGTGGCATAGTGGTTAGCTCGGTCAACCAACAACAAGAAGGTCCAGGGTTCGAATCCTGGGCTGGGGATTTTTCTGTGCAGAGTTTGCATGTTCTCTTCTTGCGTGGGTTTCCTCAGTGTACTCTGGTTTCCTCCTACCGTCCAAAATTAGATTAGGTTGATTTGTGAGTCTAAATTACGTGTGTGTGGCCGTGGCCCTGTGACTGACTGGCGATGTACAGGTCATTGTACAGGGTGTACAGGTCGTTAAACAGTACATGCATAGGCAGCAGGATGGATGGATTTCCACAGTCTACATACTATATATACCATAGTGATGGCAGCTCTTAAATGTTGCAAAACAAAGTTTGCATTTTTCTGCGGAAATCCTGCTACAAACCGTTACACAACATTCAACCTGTCTGCAATTTGCTGTAGCAGCTACTCTTCTAAACCAGACAGCCTATTAAACACCTCGCAGCATTTATGACCCAATCTCAGTTACACTCTTCTAATTCTACCTGTATTTACACTTATCATTTAATTAATAGGGTTCCATTTACCCAAATTCTGTTCATTTTATTAGCATTTCATTCATTCATTCATCTTCTAACCTGCCTGTATTTTAATTTGCTGTCACATGGTTCTGCTGGAGCCTGTCTCAGCACGCATGAGACAAAAGGCATGGGTATACCCTGGACAGATCACTAGTCCATTGCAGGGTCACACACTTTTATGGCCAATTGTTAGAGTGACCAATCAACATAATGTACATGTTTTTGGACTGTGGGAGGAAACCTGAGTACGCGGGAAACCCCACACAAGCGCAGGGTGAACATGCAAACTCCGCAAAGAAACATGAAACCGACAAGATCATCTGAATTATTTACGTAAACTTTGTAATTGTTCATGTTTTAATTTTGCTGTGGCCAAATCGCCTCACCATATCATTGTGTCACCGTGCGAATCTGTGCAAATTATCAACTGAACACAATAAACCTTTATTTATTAAACATCTCTTATATAACTAAGGTATTTGTACTCGCACACTGAAAGTAACTATTTCGGAGAAACAACCAAACGTCGCCCTCTAGTGGTTCAAATAAACACGCACAGGTTTCTCAGGGGAAAAATCCATTCGATTTTTGAGAGGAAATAACCTGAAATGGCATCCTGCGTGCAATTCCGATCAGTCAGAGGGCGTGGCTGTGCATAAACTAGCAGTTTCGCGAAGCTTCGCTGCTAATAAGGTGCTTTTTCGTCTTATTAATAAAGTTTAGAATGTTTTCGAGCACAAAACTACATTAAAATGACAAACTTTTACACTACATAAAAGTTAATTCAGCTCCTAATTGTTATTTTTGCTGATAACACGAAAAGTGTATGTGTGTGTTAGTTTGCGTGTAATAAAGACATCACATGCGTCATCATTAAGCTGCAAATTTGATCAACCTTTTTTATGTGTAAATATATGGACCTTATCCGTGTTCTGAATACTGTGGTGAATAGAGTGAATTTAATAAGGTCACGTGTTCTAAGCAGAGTATTTGAATTCTTATTCTCCTTTCGGCTGCTCCCGTTAGGGGTCGCCACAGCGGATCACTCTTCTCCACACTCCCCTGTCCTCTACATCTGCCTCTTTCACCCCAACTACCTGCATGTCTTCCTTCACCACATCCATAAACCTCCTCTTTGGTCTTCCTCTTTTCCTCCTGCCCACCACCTTCAGCCTTAGCATTCTTCTACCAATATACTGCATGTCCCTCCTCTGCACATGCCCAAACCATCTCAACCTAGCGTCCCAAACCTTGTCTCCAAATCATCCTACATGCGCCGCCCCTCTAATGAACTCATTTCTAATCCTGTCCATCCTTGTCACCCCCATTCAATGAAAATCTCAACATCTTCAACTCTGCCACCACCAGCTCCGCCTCCACCTTTCTAGATTCTTCTCAACCTGCTCCCTATCCTCATCACAAATCGCAATATCATCCGCAAACATCATTGCCCATGGAGACTCCTGTCTGACCTCAACTGTCAACCTATCCATCACCACTGCAAACAAAAAAGGGCTGTAGTACTCTTCTTTGGCATGAAACCATACTGTTGCTCACAGATGGCCACCGCTTCCCTCAGCCTGGCTTCCACTACTCTTTCCCATGACTTCATGGTGTGACTCATCAGCTTGATTCCCCTGTAGTTACTGCACGCTTGCACTTCCTTAATCTTAAAAATCGGTACCAGAACACTCCTTCTCCATTCCTCAGGCATCCTCTCACCTTCCAAAACCCTGTTAAAC